>JASAND010010733.1:0-14425 GCA_030248195.1 Trissonchulus latispiculum | reverse complement strand
TGGGTCCGGGATATAGTTTCTGTCGCCTTTTAGGGGAGACCGACCGGTGTACAGTTTCGGCATTCCCGGCTCTGCCCGGTTTTCGGCCTTTAAATTATCTTTTTCTCGATGATTTTAATTTATCTACCGGAGTTTTCGTAATCCAGTTTTAATACTTTCACTTTTACCCTTCGGATACGGCAAGGGTCATTTATATTTTGTTTACGTAGGTTTCTAGTGTTTCTCTTTATAGTTTATTTGTGTTTTGCTACTACCTGTGTTTTACTTATCCTGGTCCTTTTGTGTTGTAGGTATTTGGTTGTGTTTGCTTGGTCCGCTCCCGTCCCCCTTCTGCTGTGCCTAGGAGTGTTCCCCTTCTATGATGGTGCCGCAGTGGATGTTTGCGGGTGGTTTGGTCTGGTCGAGCGTCGGGTTGCTCTGTGGTGGCGGCGTATTTGAGAACTCTTGGTGACGGCTCCGCCACTATGCCGATATCTGTCTGGCTGTTCCTTGCCAGCTTGCCGGTGCGTTTCCGGTGCTTCTGGTGCCTTATTTGACTTTGATCCGGAATCTTGTTAGGAGCTTTTCTGCAGCGTGGCCGCATGCCTGATGCCTGTGCCGGTCTGGTGCTTCTTCTTTTTGGCCTTATGACCCTGGTGGCCTGTTATCTGACATTTCCGGAATGATTCCGGCGGGTCTCTTGGCTTAGGCGGTGGTCTGCCGCCGACTGCTTTTGGCAGCCCTCGTCTATCCAGCTGGGCTCATGCTGATGTTGCCGGGTCTTTTGCCCGGTTTGAACTATTTTCGTCTTGCCAATAGACTGTTTGGCCGTTTTGTCGACGCCGAGTGAATGTGTGTCCTGTGTGATGCTGTTGGCACCGGATGTGGCTCCCCTCCTTTACACTCCTATGGACACTAGGACCGGTTATATTTTTTGTATGTTTCTAACTGTTTATTTAATTCCGTGCTTTATAGTGATAATATAACCTGTTGATTTTTTATTTTTCTTTTGACTGGCATTGTTTCGCAGCTAATTTTGATTTTGCCTTATGGCCATGTATATGATTTGTTTTGCCTATACGTACCTACCATGTCTTGCCTTCATGACTTTGTATTGTTTTCTTTATCAATATGTGTATCTTCTATTTCCGGAGCAAATTTTTCTGTTGGGTTGGGAATGACTGATTGATGTTCCCGGTACGCCCCTCTGGCCGCCGTCTCCCGGGGGTGATTCCCAGTTCTGTTTTGTGTTTCTGTCTCGGTGACAGCCGAAAAACTTTAACTCCATGTCTAGTTGACTCTAGTCGTTGAAGTAGTCGAGTCGTAGTACTCCATGAGTCAGTAGTCTGTAAGGGCCCAGTAAAGTTGTCGTCAGTCGTAGTCAAAGTTGTCTACGTAAGTCGTGCCAGTGGCACATGTCTGTCAGTGGGAGTCCCACTTGTGTGACCAGTGAGGGTCCACATTTTATCTTTTCCGTTTCCCTTTAACTTTTCGTTTTACCTCTAACTATTTGTATTCTCTTTTTATCGCCTTTCTGGGAACACCGCGCCGGGGCGGGCGGCAAAGAGGGGGTATTTTGTGGAATATCAGTCAGTCAGATGTGCTAAGCCTAAGTATAAAGACTCTAAAATTACAGTAATTCTCTAGATTTTACAGTATCTCTATAGTATTTTACAGTATCTCTATAGTATGCCTACAATAACCTAATTTATAGTGTGAAGTTGGCGATACTTGTATAAAAACAGTTGTATTGTAGTTTTGGGATGTATTTACAATAAGAGAGTTAATATTTTAAATAACAGATGTTCAAAATTACAGTTTGACATGTTAACAATCAATCATTCTTTACTTGTGTGTAGGGTTGGCTTTATTGATTACTTTGGACTATATAAGTTCTGTTGAAAACCGGTTCAGTTCAGTTGTGCTGGGTTTGACAGTTTGAGTGGGTGCACTGTTCCGTAGGGTCCGCCATTATTTAGAGTCGTAGTGACAGTGCCTTTTATTTTGAGTGTCACTGTATCGTGAGTTTTTCTTATTGTTCTGAGTTATATCGCTAGTTTGTTTCGTTTATAGTAAAAACTAACTTTGTGTTTGGTTAATTTCACTAGGCTATCTGGAGGAGAAATTAGGGTTCTGACTTAGTTTTTACATCACACACCTCAGACCTGAATCTGCATCTAGTTTCCTAAATTTATACGAAGTCCGGTCTTTATTTCGAGACTCATACACGCACATAGGACCAAACTTCACAGGGGAAAAATATCACGGGGGAAAATATTATACCCTATAGGGGGGAAAATATTATACGACACCGGCCGGCCCACGGGTTTATCAGTAGGTTTAGCTTTATGTAATAGTTTATCAGTAGGTTTATCAGTAACCTCGATGGGTTCGGCCGGGCCTAAGTACCATTGCCCAAAAAAGGTGATTTTGACAATTTTTGAAGATTAAAGTTGACCAAAACACGCGGCAGAATTTCACGTCACTGTGGTTTACTGTTCCTGTTAGTGTTGTGCACCGGCCCTGTCTAGACCGAAGGTTCAGACAGCAGTACTCACTCCAGTCGGAATTCTGGATCATCTCGGTCTAGCCGTTCATCTGGCAGCCAACGGGAGCGTACCGCTTCTCCACCAGTGCAGCATCGACGCCAGCGCTCTTTCTCGCGCTCGACTGTTGCTGCACGAGAATCATCTTTCTCACCCGAGCAGAATTCGGTGAGGGAGCATCGTAGCTTGTCTCCTTCTTCTGCGAGCTCGGCTCGCTCGACAGTAGCACGCAATCGTGCAGGGGACACCGCTCGTGTACCTCGCTTTGCGGGAAAGGACAATCCGCTCCCTCCAGCTGTCCATTCGTCCCCTTTGGACGATTTGGTCGGTCCAAGTACTACCGAGCGGCCGACCCTCAACCTCAGTTCCTGGGCGCGGGAGCGTTGGCTTTCGTATACAGCTGACCCACTCAAGTCTGACGATGCTATCTTCGCCAAACTGGTCTTGGGGACTTCAGCCACTGCTTTCAAGCCTCCGTCGCTTGACCATACGCATGTCCATCTATTGTCTGCTGAGCGCCGCAGTGAAGAGGCTCGACTTCTGGCGATCCAGAACGACCTCATGGCTGCTGCCCGCGGCGTGGCTGCCTACTTGGGCGCCGCGGCGCGCCGTGTTCGGAAGATACGGCGACGGGAACGAAATGGTCATCAACTTCGTTCCTCTCGCCGTACCGTTCAGTTTGATGCAGCCCGCTATACCGAACAAATGGATAGTGTACTGCATTTGCTGGGCTCTGCTAGCCGGCGCCTGGCATTGCGACGTGCCAACAACGCTTTGGGCACTTTGGGCCGCAGCGTACGTCGCCGGCTTTCGGCGAAAGAGGCTTTGGAGGGTACCAAGGAGGGTTCTCTCTTAGAATTTCCTGCCATTTGGCAGAAATGAGTATACCTATAGGGTCTCGGTACATGCCAAATTACATCCTTACTGCTCGCACCAGTCATAAAATCTTCCTTTCGTTAGCCAAAACTTTTTAAATTTTTGCAGAAACTTCAACTTTGAAGAGTAATTCTTTTAGATGCAGATAAGATACAGACGTCTAGTGTTTTTCTGCAGATAGGAGCACATGTGCCAAATCATAAAGGCAAATAGCAACCTTGAAGCTAGGGTATTGCAGCCAGCAGAGATTTTAAATTCTGTTGGTAGTTGTGAAAAGGAGGGGTGCACGGTGCACATAAACGCGACGGCTGCACATGGCAGGAAGGCAGCTAAGATCTCAGTACCGATATTTTTTGACCACATCCATGCTCAATATCTTCGCCAAAAAGTAGGGCAATCGGATAAAGTCGGGGCAAACCTTTAGTAGCCCCCCCCCATTAATACAAAACTTGAAGGCGATAATAATTTCCCTTATATTATAGAAGAGTAAGCCACTAGAGGGCTCCTCTTCTTGGCGTTGCGTAACGGTGCTCCGACCACAGTGTTCCCCTGTTTGGGGGGGGGATCGACAAGCATACTCCCCCCTCCATTGGGGGGGGAGGGTAGCCAAAAGTGGTCCCCGTTTGGGGGTGGGGTCGCTGAAAGAGGTCCCCGTTTGGGGAGGTCGCTCAAGCAGGCTGAGTTTGGCTCATTCTGATTGGCTGTTGGCGTCCCCCCACTACGGGGACGCATTTTCGAATAGCACAATAACTACCGTAATCCCCTGCTCTCTCCCCCCCACCAAGCGGGGACCTATTTGCCTACCCCCCCCACACCAAACGGAGAGCGGGGTATGCGCTGTCGATTTGGTCGACCCCCCCCCCGAACGGGGGGAACATACGCGTATTGTGGTCGGAGCACCGTTACGCAATGCCAAGCAGAGGAGCCCTCTAGTTGCTTACTCTTCTCCTATAAGGGAATTATGGACTCTTGCTTTAAAAGGCAACAAACTTCATTCGGTACTCTGGAATAGATTTAAAAACGTCTAGTGGAGTAGATCTTCCTACAATGAGTCGAATCCTCTACTGAATCTACTATCACAACCGGCACTGTTGACAAACCGCCTACACCTAACCTAACCAACTACCAAAGTCCGCGCTGTATTACATTTTACTGACGGAAGTGTCTTTAGTGTAAACCTGAGGAAACTCTCACTGGGCTGGTTTAAACAATTCCGCCATCAAATCAGATTTTGCTGCAACTTAAAGACGTCTTACAGGAAACAATAAGTGTATATAATAAACACGATTGATTCAACATTTTTCAAAACAAAGAACAGAGAGATAGAAACAGAAACAAAGCAGGGTCACACAGAAGCTATACACAGTAATACAGTGAGAATGAGAATACATAGAAAAACAAAATGCATATAAACTTTATCTAAACACATTAAAACGCCCGTTTAAGGTAAATTTTAAGCATAAGTTTAAATGGGTTCAAAATCGCCACTAGACCAAATTATCACTCAGAATTAAACATGCCCCTCAAAATTGTCTTATCCTGCCAAAAGAAGCAACCAAAGAAGGAAAAATTTTCCAAAATCACAATATGTAGCAGAAAAATGCGAAGAATATTTTCAAATTTTGTTTTTGAAGAAAACATTGTCTGTGAGGATCTCCAGACTCCAGGTTTCAGTTACTTTTTCTAATCACCCCCTGTCCTTGTTAGCGTAATCGGGACAGTGTAACTCCAAGCAGACAAAAAATTCGTATATATGCAATCCGCCGAATAAACCTTTAATTAAACCTAAATCTGTGAATGAACAATCAAAGGTTAGATTGTGTTCAACAAAGCAACCGAATGCAATGCGTGCATAATCATCGTGAACAATGTTGTACAGTAAAACTTCAGAAACCAGAATAATCCAAGGGAATTCCAGCTAAAAATTATTTTCGTCAAGTTAAAAGAATATTTTCTGCACCTATACATGAAACGGACAACTTTCATGAGAAAGAAAATCGCCAAAAATATGCCTCCTGTATATTTGGTCCAAATTATTCAAAATTAATTCAAACTGGCACAAAACCGACAAACCAAGCCAGAAGTTTTACCGTACCGGAATTGTATAGAATCCAAAGCTCGGGCAAAGTACTGGAACCCAGCAAAAAGAAGAAAGCAGCCAGCAGAACGCAAATATCAGTCATCATAGAAATATGCAACTTCTCTACATTAGCTCATATATTCCAACAAAGTTCTGGAATTTTCATAAAAGCAACAACTAAAAGCAGGAGAAATAATTGAAATGGAAAACGAATCTTTTTTGGTAGTTTTTTCGAATAAAACTTTCTCGTAAATTTTGCTAGCAAGCTAACGGATATCAAATTGCGGAGTTCTACGTATTCTTTTATTTTAATTTAGACACATTTCTAAAACTGAAAAATTTCAGCAATCTCATATCTCATGCTATCGAAACAGTGAGAACTAAGCAAACAAAGTGAATATCCTAATCAGTGTAAATATAAACCGACCATATGTACGCTAACGTGTAAGTATATAAATACACCCGGCATAAGGCAAAACAAAGCATAACACTTAGAACAACATTCATCAGCAATATCTAAAAGCTAGGGCTTGTTGTAAGTGGTCGAAACCAGACATGTGTAGGAGACGAGATTGGAGATAAAAAACCGGAAAATTTGTCAAACAACCGAAAAATCCCTATTCTGGGGGTGTATGAGCAACCCTTCTGGGAGCCCTTCAAGCACGCGTACTCTAAGCTCAGAAAACACTACTTCATTAAACAGGCTTAAACGTAATCAGAAACAGCAAAGGAAAAGCCCACTCTTGACAATTTCTTAAATCTATAGGTCTTAGCAAAGAGTTAGTTTTTAGTAGCTGAAGCTCGAAGCAGACACAACTTAGAGTCGGACGAACACAGTGCTTGTGTTTCCGAGCTTGTAGTCAGAAGCAGTGGTCATGCACTTCCCCGTTATGATGGGGAGGGGCTCGAGCTCGAGGGTCAATTTTCGACGGAGGGAAGCCAGCCAATTGCGTTCAGAGAATGTGTCAAGTTGACAGTTGTCATACAAGTCAGCAGAATTGTTATACAACGAGCCATAACAACTTAACCACATATATAAAATCTCATGAAATCGAACATTACAAGGACTATTAACAAACATGCAACTGATATGTTTTGGACAGAAACAACACGCATAGCCTTTAGCATCTGATTACATAGAAGTTAACATGATTAGAACACTGTGACATTGGCTTATTTTATTAATTTCCATTGCTGCGGCCAAACTATTCTAAGTACTCTGGAAAAATTGAGCGGCTTTCAAGCAAAAACCATTGTTTTGGAAACAAACGAGTGAGTCTTATGATTATCAGAAGTACATTATTAAGCCTATTAAAAACACAATGTTATCTATACATTTTGCCAATTTCAATTCAGTACAAATAGAAAGAGACTGATTATATAGCCAAGAACGCTAGCAAGCAAAAATGCTGAGACAGTATAGCATATAAAGAATTTTGGACAAAGTTACATCCAACAAAACAGTTGTTAAAGCAACAGTTCTTCAAAAACTATCTAGAATGATTGGTTTAACATAATCGCAAAGTCTGACCCCCAACACCAGCATCCATTCCAAAATCTTTCCGGGTGATTAAACAATCTCTCCAGTCAAACCAATTCAGGAAAAAAATTACAAAATACTGTAAAGCAGACTTGTACAGTAGCTATAGCAGATTGTGACCCCCAAAACAAGCCTGCCCAAAAAGTATTTTCGAGTATTAGATTTTTTAGTGACAGGGGTGGCTTTTTTGACTTAGGTTCGGGCGGTTCGGCTATACGCCCGAGTTCATAAGTAAGGGCAAGGCGACGATGAATAACGAAAAAGACAAGACGAAAACTCCATAAACCAAAATACTGGTGCAAAATCCTTGGCCCACAAAGAAGTCAGAGTCACTCAAAATCAAACATTGTCTAAGTGTGTAATAAATTAACGGAAACATAACACAGTTCTCCTGTCAGCTGTGAAACAATCCAGAATAAGAAAAAGACGAGCAATCTCAAAAACTAAATTTTGCGGTCTCTCTCGAATAATAATAAGTAGAGACTGCGGGTGAAAAAACTTAAAAAAGCCCAAAAAATCTACAGAGCGCAAAAAACAACGGACCATAATCTTTTTCACAGTCACACGCTAAATATTACAGCATTCAGCAGCAAAAAAGTCCAACCATGAATCCTTACTGTATTATATACTTATTTCCCTTGGTTTCGTTTTCTAATTTCAAATCCAATTCGTTTCCTGATGCATACCTGCACCAACACTTAATTTGAAGACCAGTACCAGCACTCCTGACGTCAGCTACTGTTTCAAAACTAAACTGCAACATACTATACGTACTAGTGCTGGCGTAGTTTTAAGTTTTATCGTAGTGAGAGGGGCCCCTCGGGGGTGAGTCATTCAAGGAGGGAGGAGCGAAAATTTTTCAAAATTTTTTAAAAACATGGCAAAAATTCCGCTATTTTTATAGTAATCAGTGTATAGTAATAAATAAGTGTATCTGGTGCTTAAATAGGCAAAAATCAACTAAAAACATCCGACGAAGCCGGGAAAATTTGGCCTTCTGAGCGATTTTTTCAGGGCAAGTTGGTACAAAAAGGGGCATCCACTTTTTTGGGGGGTTTGGGGGGGACGATTTTGGTGGGCAGGGTATTTATGGGGGGCCCCCACCCCCACCCCACTAGAATAGGCCAAGCGCGGGGGTGGGGCTTTCCTCAAAATGGCTACGTTTACGTGTTCTTACAGTCAAATAGCCAAACCCTACAGTTAGATTTTGGACAAAAGCAACAAAACGGGCATTTCTCTGAATTATGGTTGCCATATTCCCAGCACGCTCCCCCGGCCTAACACGATCAACAACATAAAAATTAACAAAATTTAAACCTAAAAAACAATACACAAACAACGTTAAACATAATATAAACAGAGAAAGCAAAGCAACAACTGTGTATACAATGTAGAACAACAAAAATGTTATACACACATTATCATAAACATAAAACAGTTAATATATATACGTACGTATGTAGCAAACACAAAATTATGAAATATTAAAGAATAATTAATTATAATAATATTAAATGTATAAAATGTATACAGTATAATCATTTTTAGCTTAGAGAATGGTTTGTGCCCGGAAAAAAGTGGGGGGGGGGGCAGGACAGGGCAGGGGTTGGGTGGGATCAGGACTGGGAAGAGATTGATTGTGAATGGAATCAGGCGCCGGAAAAAAAGGGGAATAAGATGATCATAGAAAGAAAGAGAGGATAAGCTTCATAGAAGACAGCACTTCTTCTTAGGCTTATTGGATCCCTTCTTGGGATCAGGGTACTTTCGATTAATCTGCCTCACAAGGTCATAGAATACCTAAAACAAGCAACAAACATGTATATAAAGATTGCGCAATCAATTTAAACAATATAGTCCTGTTGACAAAAGAGAAACAAACAATTTACAGAGTAGAGACAAATTTAGTAAAAAACCTTAACTCAACAGCATTTTAGCTAAATTCGGTCCATCTATTTTTCTGGAAAAGAGATTTTTATCGAATTCAGCAACCGTCTTCCTACAGAGACACGCCAAATAAAGTTTTTCGCAACAGTTACTACAGAGAAAAACATAAAAAATGCAATTATAGAACTGGGCTTTTTTTACTGGGGGGTGGGGGGGGGGGGGCCCCCCCCCACTTTTTGGGTCCCCCCCCCCCACTCGGCACCACCCAAACTTTTTTGGGCTCCCCCCCACTCACCATAAGGTGCCCAGAAAATGCCAAATTTTAAGGATTTCTGGTAAAAATTTTCAAACATTTTCCGCCGCCCGGAGCCTCCCACAGAAAAATTGACTAAAAGCACAAATGTTACATAAATATACATAATTCATTACTTATAGGTATACCTCATTAACATTAATCTTGGCCTTGGCAGAAGTCTCAAGAAAAGCACAGTTGAATTGTCTGGCTAGATTCTGTCCCTGATCCTTCCCCACGACTCGCTCGTCCTCCAGGTCACACTTGTTCCCAACTAATATCATAGGAACCTGCAAAACAATCAAACAAAATATGCAAATACAAATAATAGTTACACAGTGAATACAGAACCAAAAAAGCTGACCACGGCTCATTTTTTACTGGGAGAGGGGTGGGGTCCGAACGAACCAAAACAGCATTATTATCTTCTTGATGAGAGAGAACAACCAGTAAAGTATAGAAACAAGTTAGTTTACGTACCACTATTTTTGCCAAGTGCCTGCAAATCATGATACTGCCATTATCCCAGTGTTGAGTAACAAAACTTCATTCACTAATCAGTACGTACTAATTTAGGTACGTATATAAAAAATAAATGCACGTTTAAAACAATGTTACAAAGGAAAGTTTTGCCGTTTCACCGTTTCCATTTTTACTTGTTTTCATGTGGTATAATAATACTAAAGCCTCTGTACTCTGTGAGAATTTAGTTCTACAAAATAGCTAGCAATCTTGCCTTGCTGAAATTGAAAACTAGAAGCGGGCTTATCTATCTAAGTTGCCAGGATAGAATACGTACGTAAAATTAAAATACATATACATAAAATATAAGTACGTAGGTATATAAATTTAAAAATATATAATATATTTTCTTTGAAGCTGAACGCATGAGAACTTTCACCCAACTGAAAAATGCCAAGCCTGTTAAGCTTAGTCATTCACACTTTCCAGCTTACACTACGTAATGTCTACACATACACTACGTAACGTAATGTCTGTTGCGAGTACAGGAGAGATAGCAGTATAATCCAACACTCGTAGATAAATACTCACTGCGTACTATATTAGTCATATCTTTCTACCAATTTCAACAAAAACAATAAAATATTATTCCATTATTTATACCCACGTAACTTAAGCTTCAATTTAATACATTTTCGTTGAAGGGGGGAAAACTAGGGTTACCATTTTGTACGACTGATTAAGACATACAAATAGACGGAGCCTTAATGCAAAGTCCTAGCTTAGGTAACAAGAACTGATACATAAAAGATTAGTCATTCGCTGAGCACAAATTTTAAAGTTAAAGCCATCGGTAGATTTTAGGTTGATTTTTCCTGCTCTTCTACAATTTAATGTATTGATATACATATGTATCACACTATATCAATGTTATTTCACAACAAACACAAGATACACACGTATGCACTACTATTGTCCAACCAGGTGCGGTGAGTGCTGATATAGTAAAGCTAAAAAGTCTCCCCCCCCACCAATCAAAAAGCACATATATATAACAAGCTAGCATTAACTTAACACCTCTCAGCCAATCCACAAGGTTGTATATAATACCAAACCTGGCTGTAGAAGTCTCCATAATTTATAAGATAAGCTCATCTGTGAGCTTAAACGTACGTACGTATATAGATATATAGCCAGTCTATAGATGTAAGTATGTATACCAAGTTTGACTAGAAAACAAAAGAATAAAAAAAACTGCCCAGCCTAGCCAAGGGAGGCCAGTGCCATAATCTAGTGACAAAAGGATGAAATTATCAAAAGGAAAGATCAGACAAGTTGCTTCCCTACCTAAGTTTGTCAGAATAATTAATGAAGAGTGGTTCAATGAGACATATAACCAGAAATAACTGACATAAAGCTGTGAGTGACAGGAAAATAAATTTAGAGAAGTGGTAGAAACTATGAGTATTAAGTTATAGACGGAATATTCAGAATTGAGCTAAGAGGAATTAAAGCCGTACTGCAATCAATGGTTGATGCGAAACAAAGCTGATGGACAGTTAGTATCAGTGTAACAAGGGCAATGTTCTGGAAAAGGTTTATCGCAGTCCTTTTGAAAGTGTCACAACAAGAGTGAACTTACTCAATTTAAAGACCTAAATAGCTACTGATACACCATTTTAAAACTTGAAATGATGACATTACAGTGATGTAGTCAAAACCTTTTAACTGTTTTCTATAGCGATTTACACCGAAGTAGAGACCATAAACCATTTTAAACACGGATGATTTCAGAAAAATAATGCGAACTGGTCACACTTTGCTCTAATGAATCATGATATCGGCCTTGCCGCCGACTGTCAGCTTTCTTGGTTCTGACCTCTGCTAGAAAATTTGCAGCAAGCTTTGAAAAAAATTTCAAAATTCCATAAATTTTCGACACTTCCAACGTACACTACCCAACTTTGCGAATGTTTTCGCAAAAATTATGAAAAATGACCCTCGGCAATCTTGCAGACACAGTCTGCCGTTGGATTGATGCAATTTGGAGAAATTCTTGCACAAAACAAACCCATTTTTTTTGAAAAAAATAGGTTTTCAGTCATAACTTTAGACTCAAGCAATCAAGCTCACGTTTGCAGCACGAATATGCTCGCAGACGTCCTTTAATTAGGATTGTTGTACCGTTGCCGATCTTTGATTTTGTTTATCTCACGGAGTTGAAAAGATTGAAAAATCACTGCAAGAATAGCGTTATTCAGTGTAACTATCTTTTACGATTAAATAAGGACAATTTTCACGATGCAACAACGCTGTGCGATTTCCGAGGCAAAAATCAAAAATTTCAAACTTCCACGACACACGCTAATGCCGAGCTATCAAGGCGTTCGACTGAAGGTCTAACAGTCCGAGGCTCGAATCCCCGCTGTCTCAAGACTTTTACTATTCTCTGAGCGAGAGACTAAGCACATATTGGCTTTCCGTGGGCACTAGCCAACCCAGCTGTCTATCCTCAACTGGTCGGTAAATGGGCACCGCCAAGGTGGGAAGGTAATAGGAGTCTGTGTGGAAGGTCCGCCCACCCTACCGCGGATGCAGTCATCATTTGATGTGACACTCCTGACTCTGCGGCTGAAAATTCGGGGATGAGCACCGGCACCCCATGTCCTGTGGTAAGACGGAGATATATCTCCAGCGATAAACTTTTACCTTTACCACACATAGAATCCGGGACTGTTTCCTAACACCGATCGTGTGCTCTGAAAGTTTGAGATATTTTGGACGTCTTTTGCGAAAGTAACCAAAGAATGACAGCACTTTAAAACTGAAAAATTAAAAGTTTATTCCGACTGTGCTGACTTGACATCATAAATATCAATAAAAACGCAATGGAAAATGTTTTTTAATTTATAGAAAAATCCATTGTCACAAAAGAAAATGCATAAATCAGCGCCTCTAACTAGAGAAAAACGAAAGCAGCACGGTAGTGTAAGTGTTCATAGATTTATGACGATGACAACAGCCCAGGAGCCAAAGTTACCAATATCTAAACCTGGATTGAGTATATAGCTAACCCGGGGTATATAACTTGACTATTTTTAAGACACGAACTTAACCTGTATTAGCTCGCTAGTCCAGGTTCAGGCGTTGATAAAATTTTATGTCCCCAGAAGGAAATCAAAGATGTGCCAACCCAAACACGCCCGGCTTCCACAAAGTCAACGGTTTTCCTCCTTACCTACATATGTAAGTTTAATGAAGTACAGTTTTAACATTACAACAGCTATGTATATCTGGCTTTTTCCTACAACGCCCCCCCGCAGAAATTGATTATCCCCAGACTTGGGGTGCCCCCATCCAGGATTCGGGCCTTCACACCCTCCCCACCCAGAACTCTAAAGTATCCGGAAAAATAGGGTTTTGAGAGTAAATTTTGAAAATTTGCCGGCTTCGCCTGATTTTTAACCTATGTTGAGCTTAAATTTAGGATAACAATAGTTAATTTTTAGCTCAGCACCTAAAAATAGCTAGTTTTAAGCATTTGTAAAAAAATTTTCTTTCCCCCAGAAATCTGTGCCCCCCCCAGACTTCCCCCCCCCCCCCAGAAATTTTTGCCTAGGAAAAAGCCAGCATATTAGACACATACATCATCAGTGTCTTTGACTCGATGTATCTGATCCCGCAGGTCAATAAGATCATTGAATGTGGACTGAGCCGTAATGGAATACACGAGGACAAAGCCTTGACCATTCTTCATGTACAGATCTCGCATGGCAGTGAACTGCTCCTAAAATTCGAAAAAAAACACAACCAGTCATCAGACTAGTAGTAATAGGAGGTAAAATGGTGTATAATTGGGAGGGGGTTTTTGAGGTTGTGGAGGAAAGTTGGGAGGGGGTTTTCTGGGTTGTGGAGTTGGGAGGGGGTTTTCTGGGTTGTGGAGTTGGGAGGGGGTTTTGCGGGTTGTGGAGTTGGGAGGGGGTTTTCTGGGTTGTGGAGTTGGGAGGAGGTTGTGGAGGAGGTGACCGGAACCATGGTCGACCCAAGGTCAAATTTCAAAATTGACCCTTTTCGCCCGGAAAACTTTATCTAGGGGGTTTTCGGGGTCATAGATTCCAAAAATGACCTTGGTTTTGCTCTACTGATTAACCTCCGTGCAGACCCATGTCCGGAACCATACTCGACCAAAGGTCAAATTTCAAAGTTGTCTATTTTCGCTAGAAAAACTTTATCTAGGGGTAATTTGCTGTCGTAGATTTCAAAAATGGGCTTAGATTTTTGCTAAGATCAAAGCTCCATGCTGTAAGGGACCCATAACCGGAACCATGATCGACCAAATTTCAAAATTGTCATTTTTCGCTCGAAAAGCTTTACCCAAGGGGTTTTCAAGGTCGTAGACTCTGAAAATGGTCTCAGATCTTGGCCACAAAGTAACCTCCATGCTGGACATACTCGGAACCCTCTTACCCTAGATCTAAACGAAACGCTGAGGTTTTTGGGGTCGTGAATTTGTCAATGATCCTAGAATTTCAGGGTGCGACCACTTGTGATCGAGCATTTTGTCCCAACACTTTAGTTTACGGTGGCACAATACTGTAAAGCGACAAACTAGTACGGCCCATACAGGCGGATGTCTTTTATTGAAGAAAGAACAACAATACTGCACAAAAATACTATACAACAACACTGCACCAAAATACTGTACAACATGAACAACAACAAAAATACTGTACAACACAAGGACACGACAAGAATACACTGCA
>JASAND010010732.1:0-20909 GCA_030248195.1 Trissonchulus latispiculum | reverse complement strand
TGCGGCTGCAGCGCCGCAGCGCAGCACTATGGCAGCACCGCACAGCGACGAGGATACCCTCATCGTGTTCAGCGACCCCGATTTACTGTATAAGGGCAAGCTTTCAGGCAGTTTCAACTTGTCCATTTCAAGTTACAGGGCGTACTGCACGGTGCTGCGGCTGCAGCGCCGCAGCGCAGCACGATAGCAGCACCGCACACCGACGAGGATACTCTCATCGTGTTCAGCGACCCCGATTTACTATATATGGCTGCCACAAAAAGGCCAAAAATAGCCGTTTTTAGCGACTTTTCCCAACTTTGACCCTGGGCGAGGAACCACAGGCGCCATGCAGCCCGAGGGTCAGATCCGTCGGTTTCGGCGATATGCTCATCGTTTTCAGCGACCCCGATTTACTATATATGCGCACCACCAATTGACCGAAAACGCTATTTTAGACTTTTTGACAAATTTCTATGCTAGGGCCTCGAGAAATTACTATATAAAGGCAAGCTTTCAGGCAGTTTCAACTTGTCTATTTCAAGTTACAGAGCGTGCTGCGGCTGCAGCGCCGCAGCGCAGCACAATAGCAGCACCGCACAGCGACGAGTATACTCTCATCGTGTTCAGCGACACCGACTTACTATATAAGGGCAAGCTTTCGGGCAGTTTCAACTTGACCATTTCAAGTTACAGAGCGTGCTGCGGCTGCAACGCCGCAGCGCAGCACGATAGCAGCACCGCACAGCGACGAGGATACTCTCATCGTGTTCAGCGACCCCGACTTACTATATAAAGGCAAGCTTTCAGGCAGTTTCAACTTATCCATTTCAAGTTACAGGGCGTGCTGCACGGTGCTGCACCTGCAGCTCAGCACGATAGCAGCGCCGCACAGCGACGAGGATACTCTCATCGTGTTCAGCTACCCCGATTACTATATAAGGGCAAGCTTTCAGGCAGTTACAACTTGTCTATTTTAAGTTACAGGGCGTGCTGTACGGTGCGCAGCACGATAACAGCACCGCACAGCGACTAGGATACTCTCATCGTGTTCAGCGACCCCGACTTACTATATAAGGGCAAGCTTTAAGGCAGTTTCAACTTGTCCATTTCAAGTTACAGAGCGTGCTGCACGGTGCTGCGGCTGCAGCGCCGCAGCGCAGCACGATAGCAGCACCGCATAGCGACGAGGATACTCTCATCGTGTTCAGCGACCCCGATTTACTATATAAGGGCAAGCCAGCACCGCACAGCGACGAGGATACTCTCATCGTGTTCAGCGACCCCGATTTACTGTATAAGGGCAAGCTTTCAGGCAGTTTCAACTTGTCCATTCAACTTGGTTTCTACTAGACTCCTAATACAGTCTGCTTACCCAAAATACTGGATTTTCCAGTAATTTCTACTGGTTTCTCCAGTAATATCTACTAGACTTCCAAAATGCTCCGAGCACCGAAAATACTTGATTTTCCATTAATTTCTACCGGTTTTTCCAGTAATATCTACTAGACTCCTAATGTGTGTAGTCTGAACACCTATGAAAAATACTGAATTTTTAGAAAGGACACATTTTCTCTGAACTAAACTGTGTGCGTTTCAACCTTCACTCCATTCATAATGGGCGATTTTCCCAACGTTGGAAAATCCCCCGTGTTGCCTTCACCGCCGTCAGCACCCACGCAAGTGCATAACGGCTACAAAAATGAGCCCCTTAACTTCTGGTGATACAGAAGCAGAGACCAGGACAAATGACGACTTGACCAAAATCTGATAGCTGAAAACTTGTTCGTTTATCTCATTATATACTCTCATTGCAGCATCAGCGTATCGAGTACTTTTGTACTGGATTGTCCAGTAGTTTTAACATGATAATCCAGTATTATATACTAGATCCCCAAAAATATTAGGGGGATGAAACTACTGGATTTTCCAGTAATTTTTACTAGTTTCTCCAGTAATATCTACTGGTCTCCTGAAATACTCCGAGCATCAAAAATACTGGATTTTCCAGTAATTTTTACTGGTTTCTCCAGTAATATCTACTGGACTCCTGAAAAACTCCGAGCACGAAAAATACTGGATTTTCCAGTAATTTCTACTGGTTTCTCCAGTAATATCTATATACTGGACCCCAGAAATGCCCCGAGCACCAAAAATACAGGATTTTCCAGTAATTTCTTCTGGTTTTGCCTGTAATACATATCTCCTGGATTCCTAAAATACTCCGGTCACCAAAAATATGGTTAATGCTCATGAGTATGCAGTGCTTTTCATTAGTTATTAGGTAACACTGGTACGTACTTTTTGTAAATTCACGAAGTGTTTGTTTGTGTTGTGCTGTGTTAACGTTTGTTTTCCGAAAAAAGCATTGAAACCGCTATACAGATAAATTGCAGTTGAGAATTATGTTCTTCAATAATGATATCTCTTGATGATATGGAATATAAGCAAACTTAGACAGACATTCTTTTACCGGTAGCTCAAATTTCTGTTCCTTTTACTCTTTCAGTCAGCAACCCGTCGAAGTTCTTTAGTTTTGTCTGCACCAATTTTTTAAGAAAACATCAACCAACCAAACCGTAAGGTATCACACAAATTATGCAAAACTAACTTTAATTTCTGTCGACGACCAAAAACCTTAATTTCATTGGTTAAAACTACACAGGATCCGTTTAAGCTTCCTCAAAGCAACTCTGCTTAGCATCGATTACCTATAGATTAAAATTCACTGGCTTTCGATTTTAATAGGATTGAACAAAAACGATTCAAATTTTTGCAGCAGCAAAGCCGATACTTCCAGTTACTGGTGTATCTACCTTGCCATACACTATGTATCAGCATTATAATTTAAACACTTGCAGTAAATGCAGACATCTTTACGACTGACTTCATGTTATTCTCAGCATAAAATAATGCAGCTTACTTTTAAATTGTTAGAAAATTTAGTAACGTAATAAACGCTTGTTAGGGCATATTAAGAACTTAAGATGGTGATTCCTTTTTGGTACATATATGTCATTGGTTGGCGGCTCAATTCCAGATGAAACAACTTGATGGAACTTTCAAAACAAGTTCCTTTAGCATTCTAACACTCTCCGCACAATTCCGCTTCAAAAAGTTGACATTTGCAGTTTTTAGCAGTTTTAGAAATTGGACAGCTGTTGCACAGTTATATATACTGTAGCTATATTCATTTGAAAGATCTCGTTGTGCTTTATATTTTTGCTTTTTGAAGCGATGTTCTTGCTTTGCGCTATCGTGAGATAGAGACAGTTTTCCTATTTTGCCCTCCGAAAGCTGTCATTTTTGCAGAAACCAGTAGATATTACTGGAGAAACCAGTAGAAATTACTGGAAAATCCAGTATTTTTGGTGCTCGGTGTATTTCAGGAGTCCAGTAGATATTACTGGAGAAACCAATAGAAATTACTGGAAAATCCAGTATTTTTGGTGCTCGGGGTATTTCATGAGTCCAGTAGATAGTACTGGGAAAAGTAGTAAAAACTACTGGAAAATCCAGTAGTTTTGTGTTTCGACACTTTGTACGAGTTTGGTACAATTTAATACTGGATCCAGTACAAACTACTGGAAAATCCAGTAAGTTGAATAACCCAAATCTAGTAAATGTTACTGAAATATTTAGTAGAAACTACTGGAGAAACCAGTGATTTCATACTAAGACATTTCCAGTACTTATTACTGGACAACCTCCAGTACTTATTACTCCACCATCCAGTCAAATCTACTAAAGTCTTTAGTATTTCTGAGCTACTGGAGCTGTTCCAGTAGAAACTACTAAAGTATTTCTAAGAGTGTGTCGTATATATGTCATATAGTAATTAATTAGTGCTAATTATTAGTGATGGGCACAGGATATTTTTTCATATCTGGATATCCGCCTACTTTGCGTTAACGGATATCCGGATATCCGGTTATCCGCCTATTCTAAACTTAACTTCAAGAAAATTTTTCGGCAGGCTGTGAATGTCTATTATGCAACCAAGCTGCAACCTTCGTTGCAAAAATATTTTTAAATTTTTGAAATTTTTGTCAAAAATTTGCTATTTTTTATTGTTTTGACTGAAATGTTCACGGCTATCCGGATATCCAGTCCCATCACTACTAATTATATAATTGCCTATGTATAAGACTATATATGTGTGTAATGTGTCCTTTTATTTCTAGTTTGCAAAGTTGGAGGGTCGGAGCAGGATCAAAGTGTATAATCAGTGCGTAAACCATTATTAAAACTTTAAGTCTTTTAAATAGTTATATAAGTTAAGAAATATTTTGAAATTTTTACCAAAACCTACTTTGGAAATATTCTAATATAATTCTTTAATACTGAAGTTTAGAATTTTTCAAATTTTTACCAAAAAGTTAGTCTCACACTATCTGGTAAAGAATGAAAGTGCGGGCAAGATTCACTAAAGAGAACAAAACTTGCAAATAATACTTCGAAAATAGACTATACTAATATGATTATGTACAAAAATATTAAACATTCAAGTAGTGCATGCGACCTCAGCCAGATCTGAGTTCACAGTACAGGCGGCTCATCAGTGGAGCTGTATGGAACCAGGTTTTTAGTTGAATTTTAGAAAAATTTGGAAAAAGTATTCGGAAACTGTTTCGCAGCTGAATCACAGCACTCAAGACCTGCTATTGAATCTTTGGTTCTTAATTAAATAAATTTCGATTTTTAATGCCAGTTGATTCTTGAAAAGTGGCTTTGTAAGTAAAATAGAGTGAAGTAAAGAAAGATTAATGAACTGAAAACCACTCAAAATTCCGAAAACTTTACCGGTGTCTTACAATCATTATGAAAGTTAAATAGGACCAGGATTTCTTGACGGACTTGGCGTCTGGCGGGGAGGAAAATAGTAAAAAATCGGCTCATTTTGGAAAACTTCCACAATTCCACCTCAGACAAAGCTGCTTAGATTGGGCGATCCAAAACCATTCATATATTGATTGCTTGTTCCCTGATGATCGATGATCAGTGATTTAAAAATTTTTGGAAAAAGTTTAAATTTTTTTAAATTTATAAGTTTTTCGTTAACATCGATGCTGCTGCAATTTTTGCTGCTTGTCAACATCTGAAAGAGATGTACTAAAGAAATATACACCTTTTTGCGAAAACTGATGAACCAATACAATATTAAAATTTAATTTTTTGATATCACTGTGCCTTTCCTAACACGCTACCTACCTTACCTTGCCTTCATATACCTAAATGTAGTATATATATTCCTAACTAACCAGCTTAATTTGGTATGGAAAACATCCATTTCCAATTTAGTTTTTCTATTCGATTTTTCGTTCGTAGTTTCATATTTTATTAGTTGTTAAGGTTACGTAACCTAACCACAAAAACTTTGGGCATCCCAGAATATGTGAAACCCGAGTGAAAGTGAAAGAATGAAATATTTTTCTTTTAACTGTAAATAATAGAAGCTATTTCAGGATGTCGTCCAAAAGTTTTGGGCTAAACTTGTATATATTACATGTGCTTCCTCATGTGGAAGTCATTTATGAAACCTGATTACTTTGTGCTCCAAGCAGATTATAGTAGCGTCCGCCTTGTTCGCGTTGTATACCTCAAGTCCGCGTCCGCGTTTTATGCCTTGCGTCCGCGTCCGCAAATTATACCCTGAGTTTGCGTCCGCATTTTATACCCCACGTCCGCGTTCACGTCCGCTTTTTATACCTTACGTCCGCGTCCGCTTTTTATACCCCGCGTCCGCGTTTTATACCCCGCGTCTTAAGACGTTTCCGCGTCCGCTTTTTATACTGGCCCTATAAGCGGATTCCTAGCTTCCTGATATCAATAATCAAGGTCAATCAGATTGGCCTGGGTACCCACTTTGGTTCCGGGGGCCGAGAACCAAAATTCTAAGTTCTGCCTGCGCAAAAGAAACTTGGGGGTCCAAATTTTTTACATAATAACACTATGGACTATGCTCTATTTATGCATGAAAAGAAAAATTTCGTAGCTGTGTCCTGAGATCAGATCCGGGGGTGATTTTTTTGTGAACACTTTGTGAATTCGTTCACAAAAATCACTAAAATTTCTATTACTCGCGGTATACAAGGGCTACCGCTATGAAATTTGCATCATATTTAGAGGAGGTCACTCACTACGATTCCATTTGTACCAAAAGTTTTTCGATCGGACTTCGTTTCATAGCGAAATCAATTTTTGGTTTTTTGTGATCATTGCTATAACAAACAAGTTCTGTCTGACGACATAGTGTGAGAAAACTGTATGCTGCTATTTGTTACTTACTGTACTCTTTTCATTGGTACACGCTGTTCCCCTATTATACGTACTTTCTATGTTACTTGAACGGCACATGCTGTTTTAAATGAGCTGTTATATATACGTACGTATGTGTTGTTAGCACAACGCACGTGCATACCATTACTGAAGTTTGTTATATATTTAGTATTGAATGAATATTGGAATTTGACGTGTGCATTGGACGTAATTTATCACGTGGCCGTACGTAAAGCCGTTTTGATATGACCACCCCAATTTCACAAACTGTGGTGCGAAGAAAGAAAGGGATCAGCTATCATCTTTGTGTTTGCTAATTTTGTATAGTCCGATAAAATATTTATATAAAATAACTACAAATAGTCATTTAGACCCTACGTAGTAAAATAATTACATGTATACCTTACGTAGCTTTGCGTACAAAATTATAGACATCGCTCGAACTAACTTGACGAATATCCTCCCTGGCGATCTATTCTAGATTTGAAAAAATAATGAAGTCCTTCTTTGATGAGACTAGGATGCTGGGCTTTTTCTAGGCGAAAAAAGTGGGGATGGGGAAGTGGGGGGTGGACGCCCTCCCCCCCTCACTAGTGGGGGGGGGGGACCCGGAGGTGGGGGGAATCCAAAGTGGTCCAAAATTTGTATAAAAATGCAGTAAAATTAGCCTGTTTTTATGCTTAAAACCGCTGAAAATTTTTGCGAAGCGTCGAAGCCGGAAAATTTTGAAAATTTTGACCAAAAATCCATAAAATTAGTTATTTTCTGGGCACCTTATAGTGAGTGGGGGGGAAGCCCAAAAAGTGGGGGTGGGCCCGAGTGGGGGGGGAAGGGGTCGAGCGGGGGGAACCCAAAAAGTGGGGGGTGCCCTCTCAATGCCCCCCTCCCCCCACTAAGAAAACCCAGGGATATCCGTCTCTAGCCCAGGGTCAGGGGCCAGTGGTATCTGCGCTCAAACCGGGGTGTAGTAGCTAGCTAATCCGAGTTACATCATTATTTACATAGCCCAGTTAACCGCCAGGTAGCTGGGTTTATTCTAGGGATTTTTCTTGGTTACGGGGGGACTTCTTTGGGGCCCCCAAAAGTCCGAGGGGCAAGGAGTTTTTTTGGGGGGGGAGAAAAGTTTCTATAAATATGACAAAAATACCGCCATTTTTCTAGCATGCAAAGTTGATTTTTATTGCAAAAATAAGCATATTTAATGGAGAAAATGGGAAAATTGAGTACGTAAAAATCTCCGGCGAAGCGGGAATTTTTTTGAGAACTTAGCTTCTGAGCTATTTTTTCAGAGCAAGATTTGGTATATATACCAAAAGGGGCATCCACTTTGGAGGCGAATTTTGGGGAGAGGAGTGTTTATGGGGGCCCCCACTAGAACAAGCCCAGGGTCATCAGTCATGTTTTACTAGCTTTACTTTACTTTACACTTTTAATAGCTGTAATTGTTAAGAGTAGAATAATTATCAGAGTAGAATAAACAGTTGTATATGTCAAGTATATATAAAGGTTACCGACTCCATTTAAGGGGGGTGTCCATTTTCGGGTCATTTTTTCGACTTTCTCCGATCTCACTGATTTTCACATATTTTATTGTCTAAATGAAATGGTATATTTTAACGAGTTTTTAAAATTAAAGTCGTATCGTAACTCTTACGGTGGTCAAGTAATTTTACCTCAAAGTTGAGATTTCATGTGTTAAACATTGGAAATTTAAAAAGTTGAGTTTTTGCGTACGTCAAAAATTTTCCGACAAACGTTCATGAATCTGGACAAATTATATATATATATTAAAACAATACTAAAATGTTAAGCTGCGGTACCTTGGAATTAGAATTTTAATTTAGGCCTTTAAGTTTTTTAATTAGTTTTTGAAGGATTAAAATTTAACACAATTTGAGCATCAAGTCAAATTTTAATCGTTTAAAAATTAATTAAAAACTTTTAAAGGCCTAAATTAAAATTCTAATTCCTGGGTACCACAGTTTATCATTTTAGCGTTATTTTAATGTATAATTTGTCCAGATTCATCAATGTTTGTCGGCAGGTTTTTTGGCGCACGCGAAAAGTCACAACGTTTTTCCTATGTTTAGCACATGAAATCTCAAATTTGAGGTGAAATTACTCGACAACCGTAAGAGTTACGACTTTAATTTTAAAACTCGTTAAAATATAACATTTGGACAATAAAATATGTGAAAATTAGCGAGATCGGAGAAGGTCGAAAAAATAACCCAAGAATGGACCCCCCCGTTACTGCAAAGATTTATCTTTTTAACAATGACACTTGCCGTAGTGTTTTCTCCTGCACACTCCACTTGTTCTTGTTTTTCATTTTTTCAATTTTATTTCAGCAGTTTCTGAGAAACTAGATGCCCTTCGTCATGTCTTGGGTCGTCCGGATGTGGAGCTTCCGTCTGTCTTCATCAAGGGTGACTATGTCGGACGTTGGTCAGAACTGGAGCGTCTGCATAGACGCGGCGCCCTCGCCAGCTGGATTAAGGATCATGACTATGATCTAATTGTGATTGGCGGAGGCTCAGGTGGATTGGCCGCTGCAAAGGTATATATACGTGCTAGAAGGGAGTACCATTTATTTAACTTGCCCTCCTGAACTTCTGAACCTGAACTTTCAGATTGGGTTTTGTTATCATGTATATACCTTTTTCTATTCTACATACGTAATCTTGCTACGTATGGATTGAATTTTTTCACAAATCCTTTCTTAGGATTTATTTACGATTCTTCTGGCGGTACACTTCCTGGTAACAAACTACGTATATATGTGCCTAGGTGGTGCTGTGGCTGTTTGTTGTATAGGGGATATGGGCAGATTCTTATTAAACAATGGATTATGTTTTCAGGAAGCAGCGCAATTTGGTCGAAAAGTTGCTGTTTTGGACTTTGTCACTCCGACTCCCTTAGGCACCACGTGGGGTACGCTAAGACGTTGATTTTTGTTTAGTTAGTGTCAGTAAATTTAATTAGTCAGTGGTGTGTATAAATTAATACATATACAGATCTTCTGCTGTTGCTGGTGTCTTAAGGTGCTGGTTTCCTTTCGGGTATTTTTGACTCCTACGGCTTTAATCCTTTACGCAAAGGGCTAAAACTTACGAAATAACCTATTTCCGTGCTCTTTGACATTTTAGGACCAGTCCCGTATTCTTAGGCCAAAAGATAAGAAAGTTTTGGTTTTTGGCCTTAACCTCGCAGTAGGTAGACAAGACACGGGATTGGTTGGTATGGCTAAAAAGAGGACTCGAAAATGAACATTTTTGCTCTTACAACCTTTGAGCTATCTCCAGTGGTTAAGTCAGTATAAGCAAAAAACTGTTTTTAGGCTCAAAAATGGCCATTTTCAAGGAAATCAGTTTTTTCAAAATTACTGCCACATATTAAGGACAAAATTGGCTTAGTTATACTCAATCGATACATCGTCCAAATGCACATTTTATGAATGCCTATTAGCCGGACTTTATTGCTTTCAGCTAGAGATTTGGCCGAAAAACCATTTTGGCAAAACTGCGATTATTTTCTTTCGAACATCGATTTCTCAAAAACTACTAAACGGATTCCGGAGATTTTCGGCAGAATCGAAATTCGCACTTCTGCGGAGGGACGTTTTTCTTGGTTTGGGCTAAAACGTATTGAGTAGCAAGAAAACTCAATACGAAGTTGCGAAATTTCGTGTTAATGTGCATTTGGCCGATTTTCTCGACCGTTAAGACCTGCTGAGACAAATCCAAAAAAACGTCCCTCGGCCCATATGCCCTTCATATCGTGGCACAAAAAGAACTTTTGGCCGATTCTTCAGTTTTGAGAAATCGATGTTCAAAAACTTTTGGTCTATATTCACCCTGTTAGATGTCAGCCTGTCAGAAAATGTCTGCTATTTTTTTGCTAATTTTGCCAGTTCTGTAAGCTCATGTGAATGTACAGATAATAAGCTTTAAAACGATGTATAAAGCTCTTTGCAACTTCCAAAATTGCGAAAGTTATAGCGTTTCAAAAACACCACAAAAGCACTGCACAAAAGGATACCACCACCTTAAAAGTATAACAGAATATATTTAAACTGAGGGTAGGAGGGAGTTACGGTTCCCAGCTTTCTAGAACGTAATACATTTATATTATCTACTTGATTTGATGCTTTACTTGCCTCTTGTATTCTTGATCTGATTTTTCCTCTTGTTGAATGCTGAATTGGTTAAGCTATTTATAGATGTTTGGGAAAAAGATTAGTTATTGAGTTTTGTTCCGTCTGATAGCTGCTAGTTATTGGAACATGCACCAATGATGTTTATTCATGGAAGATTTTTTTATTTAATCCCGAGAAATTCACGTGGGGTTAGTATTGTAGAATTTATTACAACACGTGAATTACCCCGCGGCCTCCCAACCCATAGCGCCGCGTCCACATACAACAGTGTAATACATCTGCCGCGGCAGTGCGCATGCATGCAAGCGGCACTGCCGCGACAGGGTTAGTAGACACGCATATAGACATAGTGACGCGTGAAACTATGGCGGACCGTTGGGTTTCAAAGTAGACAGTGAAATTTGTTAGTAAGAGAAAGAAAAACAGATTTACCAAAATCTAATCTAATCTAATCTGATTTTCGAGAAAAGTGGTACACATGGCATGCAAAGGACTAAGGTCCTTGTAAGGCACGCCCCCGAATGAAACATTGAAGCTGAGGTTCAAAGTTGGACAGATGGTTTTTAAAAGCATCCATAGACGAACAGGTGACTATGTGCTCAGGCAGGTAATTCCAAATATTTGCAATTCTATAAAAGAATGAGTTTCGGTCTAACTGACAGGCTATTTTGTCCCCTAGTACCAGCGTCAGACATATAAGTAAAGCAGTCAAAGATTTCTCGTCTTTGCACAAACTACAATAGTGCATGCTTGTGTATCTTTATGAAGTTCTAGCTTGTGTTAAGTTTACGCAAATAATATCCTCCGTATAGCTTTTTTCTAGGTTTGGGTGGAACCTGTGTGAATGTGGGATGTATTCCTAAAAAACTGATGCATCAGTCAGCACTGCTTGGTACTGCTTTAATGGATTCTGGCAAATACGGTTGGCCAGAGCATGCCGATTCTCGTAAGAATTTCTTTGGAATTTTTGAATCAAAGAGTTTCCATATTGTTTCTAAACTTGCTTGAAATATTGCCTGGGACAGTCGTTATTTACATGCCTGTCCGAGAGCGAATGTTCGGTGTTATGAAGAAGTTCATGTTTAGTGTTATTGAGAAGTTCGATGGAATGTTTGGGTTTGTAAACCAAATCTATAAAGCTGAGCTTAATCACTGCAAGCTAGCGATAATATTTCGAGTTCCTTTTTCAACACTCAAATGAATTGAATTTTACTTGCACTTGAGGAGCCTGTTGAAATGCGAGTGTCTCAACATTATTGGATCGGCTTCAGTGTTTATTCACAATAATATCTGGGTCTTTGCTGTCATGGGGCATTGAAAAGGGCCCCGTCCTTATTAATTTTGGAGAGGGCTTTTTACGGTTTCTATATTTTTACTTTGAAGAGGGACCGCCAAAACGTCCGAGAGCATTTTGCTATAGAATGCTATCTGAAAAAGGAAAAAATAAAAACACCAAAATATTGTGGGTACGCAAATTTGTGGGGGGACGAGTGCGGTAACCCCACCCCCACTAGTGAGGGTAGGTCCAAAAGTGGGGGGGGGGGATAAAATGGGCTGAAAATGTTAAAAATACAGTGTAAGTAGCCTGTTTCCCACTGCTGCTATTATTAAGCTAAAAAGTGCTCAAAATTAAGTTTAGTACCAAAATGGACCAGTTTTTACCTAACTCCGGTGAAGCCGGAAAATTTTGGACACTTTTGACCAAAAATCCTAAAAATTTGGCAATTTCTAGGCACCCTGAGTGTGGGGGAGATGCTCGAGGGGAGGGAATCAAAAAGAAACCCCACGAAAGTAAACCCAGGGGTGTGGGATCTGAGACCCTCAGAAATTGAATTTTTGCATTTTTCCCGAAACCTCGTACGGACGCTTATTTCATTGAAAAGATAAATTATACGCCGAAAGCGTGAAAATTTTTCATAAATAATTTTTGCCATTAACACAGCAAAAATTTTTTGCTTTGTCACTCCAAAAGGGAAGGTCTGTCCCCTGAGACCCGGCTAGGTGCGGCTTGCTCCCACAACAGAATAGCCCTAATTAAAGAATTAAACTAAGAAACAGAACCTATAACCCTGCGCTCCCATATAACGAAGCTCTAAAACCCTATACGGCGGCCAACGCTAAGATAGCACTATCCAAGAGTCGGCTAATAGAACGTTTAAGCTTTGCAGGTGGCATATGAGAATGAAATTTAAAATTTTCAGTATTGCCCGTCATATGACGGGACGGATACCAAAAAATGTATTGGCAACGAAAGGGTTAATAGTCGGATATTACATCTTTTTATAAGTTTAAAATTATTTTATCTTGCGACTAAAACAGAGTGTTAGGTAAGTGTAGATTCAGTGTTGATTAATCTGTTAATTTATTTAATATTTTAGCTTCTCACAATTGGTCTGAGCTAAAGGCTAATGTACAGGTAATAATGACGTGATAATTATTTAGTGGTTTGTCCTTGCATTCGCTGTCTTCTGTCATTAATCGAATCAATCTTGTTCTGAATTTAGTTTGTTAGGAGTTTACTTACATGACCCATTATTCTGTTTTGCAGTCCAATTTAAGGTGGTGATTCCTTTTGGGCACATATTGTTATTTGGCGGCGTAAATCAAGATGAAATTTGATGAAAATTTCCGAGATAAGTTCTTTTAGCGTTCTAACACCCTCCGCGCAATCTCGATTCAAAAATTCGAGATTTCCGGTCACAGTGGTTTTTCCCAATTTCTGAACGTTTGGCACTTGCTATACAATTATGACTATATTCATTCTAAAGATCTCATTGAGCTTCACATTTTTGCTTTTTAAAGCAAGTTTCTAGCTTTTCTCTACCGTGAAATATAGACGTTTTTCTTGTTTTGGCATCGAAAACTTGTCATTTTTGCAGAAATCAAATAATCTAACATTTCTTGAACTACGCAAGCCGTAAAATCAAACTAAGGGCGTCGATTTGAAGGTCTCAAAGGGACAAGTTATCCGACGCATGATCGTATTCCAACTGCTATCCTGTAGGCTGCTATCATAAAAAATGTAGTTTTTGCAAAAACACGACCAATTTTCTTCCAAAGATTGTGGAGCATTCACCATACAATTTGTAGGGCTGCTACTGAACAAATGTGTTCGGCACATATATACCCAGGGACAATTTTTTAGTTTCCTCGATTACTGCTTTCTAGCTAAAGTAATCGCTTGACAAATTTGGAAAAAGTAGGCAAAATCCAGGTTACGCTCACATTTCAGCTTATTTCTCTATAACGAAGAGCGATTTCACAATAAATAAAAAATCGTCTCCAGCTAATTGATGGAGGTATCGAATGATATAACCGATGTCTCGCGAAAAAATTTACTTGAGTCTGCAAAAATTCTGGAAAATTATACTTCTTCTAAAATGTGTTAAAAATATTTCAGAAAAGCAACATTAGTTTAGTGGCATGCATTAAAAAGAGAGTAAGTTAAGCTACATTTTGATATAAAAATGGCTTCTTAACTCCAAGTAATGAATGAGTAATAGTGGTGTAAACTTTATGTGACCAAAGGGAATCACCACCTTCAGGTGGTGATCTTTTTTAGGCACAATTGTTAGTATACGGCCCAAATCAATTTAGTTAGTCTTAGGCTTAGGCTTAGTGGTGGTGTACAACTCTCATTTCTTTAACTTAGGCTTAGTCCGAAACAGGAGAGAGCCTAGTCTTATAACCGCCCGTAGTTATTAGCATCATGATCCGGAAAAAAGCAGATTCACCCAACAACTGAGCACTTTTTAACTTTTACTTCCCCCACAATTATTGTTCCCGAATATTTAGCAGGCGTTGTAGATAGTTAGCTTGTTTGCCATTTTACTGTGGACTAGTAATGTTTTATTTATTTTTTAGAATTATATAGCCGGTCTAAACTGGGGGTACAGAGTCGAGCTTCGTGAAAAAAATGTGACATATTTGAACGCGCTGGGTTCCTTCTCGGATCATCATACTATCAAGGTAATATTTGTACTGCCCTTCACATAAAGTGCAAGCATTCATAACGATTTAGAGAGTCGTGTTAGCGTTAGCGTTAGCAGTTTCCTTTCGTAGGCAGTTTCCTTTCGTAGTGGAAAAATGTATGAGTAAATTGCAGGAGTATGTTGGTTTGAATAGTTTTTTGTAATTTGCGAAGTTTCTGTCTCATTTTCATATTATCTAGGCTGTGAATAAGAAAGGAAAGGAACAGTTGTTGAGCGCTGATCGTTTTCTGGTTTGTACGGGTCTTCGTCCGCGATATTTAGACATTCCTGGTGCCAAGGAGTACTGTATTACCAGGTACTGTAGGTTTGAGTACTGTGCGTGAGACGGTTGCGTGGTAGAATATTTAGTCTTCTTTCGTAGTTCTTTTTTAAAACGATGTTAGTTAGGTGGTGTATGGATGTATATTCTGTAGAAAGATTAATGCATGCTAGGAGTTATTTTGTGGCAATTTTTGTATGTAATTTTTTAGTGATGACCTCTTCTCCCTTTCCTACTGTCCAGGCAAGACACTGCTGGTCGGTGCCAGCTATGTATCCCTGGAGTGTGCCGGATTTCTTCGTGGAATGGGTTTGGATGTGACTGTGATGGTGAGAAGTATTCTTCTGCGCGGCTTCGATCAGGATATGGCCAATCGAATTGGAGCCCATATGGAGTCTCATGGCATTAAATTTATCAATGAAACGGTCCCTACCAAGGTATGTACCTATAGCAGTCGTATCACAGTTAATTTGTTATATTGTTTAAGGTTCATACTTCTGTCCGTTTGTCCGTTTCTGGTTGTCCGTTCCGATTGTCCGCTCACATGCCAGTTCATACCTTTCCGCGTTTCTGTTTATCCTTTTCTCCGCTTGACCGTTTGTTTGTCCGTCAGGAATGTCTCTTGACAGTAGTTCAACACTGCTCTACTTTTCCGGTTGTCCGTAATCAGCCAGTATGAATCAGTTTATAAAAGCAAACCAGACAAACGGACAAACCGAAAGCTAGGTATGAACTGATCTGTGACTTCAGCGAAACAGATAAACCGAGAAACGGACACGCGGAAAATAGGTATGAACTGGGTTTCAGTGTCTCTCTTATACGTTAGTTAACAAGACAAGAAGACTGTTAGCCTTGTAGCCGAATGGTTAAGGCGTTGGACTTAGGATCGAAAGGTTCGAGGTTCAATTCTCACTTAAGCCATAATGACGTTACATTGTTTCCTTGAGCAAGAAACTTAGGCTACAGTTCCGACGGTCGGATGAGGCGTTAAATTGGTGGGCCCATGTGAAAGGCACCCCCACGCTTGGGATCAACAATACCCATGCAACGTGACCAACCTACCTCTTGCGAAGGGGTGTTGTGTACCAATGAGTCAAATACTTTAATTGGTCACACTTCCCGAGGCTTTCTTCATTATTCCCCTCATGTGCGCTAGAGACCTGAGAGGCCGGAGAGGCGCTGTGCTCCTATCTCTAACACGCACATGCGCAGGGAGGTAGACAGCCCGGAGTCAGAAGGCCAAGATGAGTCCCCTTGTCTCCACCCTCCCAATGTGTGGAGTGCATGCAGGCGACTTAGCGAGAATCATATTATCAGATATGGCTGATGAGGTGAAGCAAGGGTTCTATACCCCGATTATAGAAGTGGATCCTGATCGGCCACCTAATTCGACGACGACGACAAGAAGACTTAGAGGAGTCTCAGTTTGTGAACTCTTAAAATTCGGAGAAGCTGGGACTCTTTTTTTTAAATTAACTCTAGTTAACCCTTGATCTTTGTGTTATGATTGGAGCAGAGAGGAGTGTCTGCATAAGTTTGTATTCTCCTCTTGCTAGAAAAAACCAGTTTATCATCGAAAAATTACCGCCCTTGGCGCTATTTTTACAGTTTTTAACTGTCTCTCGGATTTTTTTTATTTTGCGTGTTTTGCACTATCTTCATATTATATAGATTGAACGAGTACAAGAAGGCAGTCCTGGTCTGTTGCGAGTTACTGGTAAAGGTACCAAAACGGGTGCAGAGATCACAGAAGAGTACAATACGGTACGAAAATTTTGTTCTTTGTTAGGTGGCTGACTAGTAGAAATTACTTGTTTTATAAATGATTGAAGTTCACTCGGTGACCTTGAAATTCAAGAGTTCGTTTATGAAATCTACGAAGTTATCTGTTTGGAGCTGCGAAGCAGTGAAGTAAGGAACAAGTACTTTGTTTAAAACTAGATTTCCCCTCATGGTTTTATTTGCTGAATGCCATTCTAGGTTGTCTTGGCGATTGGTCGAGACGCTATCACAGAGAAGCTTGGCCTAGATGTGGTGGATGTCAAAACTAATCCCAAGTAAGGACACTTTGCTCAAAACATTTTCTGTATGTGAACCAGTGAACATTCATTTCTAACCTTTTGGTAAAGGCATGTCATAACTAGGTTTAATAATCAAATTCAGTTCCGTAAGTACAAAGGGTAAGTTATCCCCTAAAGCTAATGTACGTATATATTTCTTTCTTGCATAATGTTGAAAACTTTCTTATGCCAAACGCAACTTTACTGTAGATTGCCATATTCAGTTTGGCACCGTCGTGGTGTCTATTTTTGATGATTTCAGGAATAAAAAACTGATCGGAACTCGTGAACAGTGTAGCACTCCCTACGTCTATACAGTGGGGGACGTGTACGATGGAAAGCCTGAGTTGACGCCTGTTGCCATTCAAGCTGGTCGATTTTTGGCCCGACGGTGCTATGATGCTCAGTCTGTTCATGTACGTGTATTGATAATTGCATAAGATTGCATTTACAGCTATTCGCTTAAGAAAGAAAAGAAAGAAAGAAAAGAAAAAGAAAGAAATGAAAGAAAAAGAAAGAAAAAATTTATACTGAAATATGCGAATAGCTGTATGTGTTGTTTTAGTTAGGTTTAGTTTACAGACTTTGCAAGTTGTGTTAACTTGCAAATTTGTTTCAGTCATTCAAGTTTTCGTACGAAAGAGGGAAAAATTAAAATGTTTAAAAAATCTAATTCTAAAATAAACTGGTTAAGTTGTAATTTTAACATACTCGCATGTTCGATTATTTGAGGAACCCCTTAGGTTTTTACTGCAAAAACAAGGTGCAAGTGAGCGAGCCCAGATAGCGTTTCTCGTGTTTTCAAATAATACCGTTTTCACTGAGTCTCAGTGTAGTTTACCTTTTGGACGACTAACCAAACTGACATTTTTTTAGATTACACAAACCAGTTACTTCCTGTGTTTTAGTTTATTAATCTGGTGTTTATTATCTCCGTTTTAGTGCGATTATCGTAATGTTCCTACCACAGTCTTTACTCCACTGGAGTACGGGTGCTGTGGGTATTCTGAAGAAGAAGCTGTGGAAGAGTTTGGTGACGATAATGTCGAAGTATGGACCTTTTCGTTTTTCTCCTGTACATACTTATAGAACTGTCTCACACCGTCTTTTACCTTATTTCTAGGGTGGTACTGTTAAAGTTTACAATAAATGACAATGAAATTTTGATTACTGTTTAATCTTTATAAGGTACTACAGCACAGCTGTTTTAGCAGACTAATATTGCTTTTTACATTTCCGCTTATTGTTTTTTAATCAACAACAATGCAATGGAATCCTAGTGCTCCCAGCTTTGTGCCACAAACAAAATATTTTAATAATATTCTCATTTTAGGTCTATCATACAGCTTTTAAGCCTCTGGAATTTAATCTCCCTGCACGAGATTTAGAGCACTGTTATGCCAAACTGATCTGCAGGAAAGAAGACAGTGTAATGTTATTGCATAAAATAAGTCATCTGGTTTTTGTTTTTTTGCTTAAACGTTAAACTCATGTTACTGGTGATTTTACATTTTGTTCCATGTAAAAATTTGTAACTACTGTTATAGTTATTTGTGTTCAGGAACAACTAGTACGCTAAAGCATTGAATGCTATTTGACTCATATTTTACTGTTTATTTTAATATTGAATGTCGTTTCTGTAGGGAGAAGAACGGGTGATCGGTTTTCACTATCTGGGTCCCAATGCTGGAGAAGTGACTCAGGGCTTTGGTCTGGCCCTTCGACTCAATGCTACCAAACAGGACTTTGATTCTTTGGTTGGCATTCATCCTACCTGTGCTGAGGTGACTACAGCGCGCCTCTAGTTTCATTCTTTACTCTTATGAGACAGACAACAAACGAAGAATTTCCGAACTCAAGAGAAACACCGCATCTGTTTTACATATTATTATTTTAGCATTAGATATCGTATTAAATTACACCGAGGCTATTTGGCTCGCATTTTGCTATCTCTTTTGGACTTGATTTGCCTACATGACAGCGTTAGTTAATTTATTTAATTCATTTGTTGTTAATAATTGTTTGCTAAATTTTTGTTTTTTTAAATTTCCAATTTTATTTTCAGATCTTCACGACGCTTACGGTGACAAAACGATCTCAGAAGGATGTGGCCGCAGGAGGTTGCTGAGGTTAATTCCTACCGCAATTGCATTCCCTGTGACCAGTTTATATTTTTAACTAAATTTACTTCAAATTGAAAACGTTTTAGATAAATGTTCAGCTAAACTTGAAAACCTTTTCCACCTTTTTGTGTATCTTCAATCTCAAGTGACCGCACTTAAAGGTCGTAGGGAATGCTTGCGGTAGGAGTTTCAGCAAGTGAAACTTTACAGCACACTTCTGCAAAGCGAGTGCCCAGCCTATGCTTTGGCGCTTTCTGTTGGCAGTACTTGCTGGAAAGCTTTTGCCATTTTGTTGATTAAAAGGACAAAACTGCTTGAAATTTGTACAAACTTGTGCAGAAGTTCTTACAATTTTTTTGCTTAGTTTTGAAATTAATAATTAGGTTACAGTTGCTGTTTTGTCCTTTGCATTTTGTGACGACGCTGTATCTAAAACAGTTTTACTGCGGATCAGTGTCTGATGCTCGCCCTAGTGAATTTTTATGATGTATTGGATTTTTTATTTTTTGGTTTATATTTGTAATATTTCTACTGTAAATGTGTATCCTTTTCGTTTGTACTTACATATATACACATGTCTGTGTGCAGGTGCTGTTTGTTTGGCTTTGTACACTAGTCTAATTTTGTTAATTGATATAACATAAATTGTTTGTGAACAATTTTCCCTTGTTTTCAAACATTTTTTTAAAACGTTGCAAAAAGTTGTAGATTCTCTTTAAGCACAAATATTCTATTAACCAAGGAACGTACTGAGAGCCCAAAAACGTTAGTAAATCCTATTTGGCTTCACCGTTACAATGGAGTAAACTTTAGGTATTAAATGCTACTATTAGATGATTATCGTATCTTTTACTATTTAGTTTTTGCTGTGTATGAATGCAGTTTCCATGTGATGCCTTTGGTCTGTTAGCGGTGAAGATGGATATGATAACAATAATGCTCATACTAATTGATTTCGATGTTTCTTATCAATTCACTGTTTTTTTGGCATTTGGTTTTTATTTTTTGACTTCACGTGGTCCATAATAAGTGTTTCATGTTTAATTGAAAGTTCTTGTAAAATGTGTTTCTAATTGCTCCAAATGCTACAGTTTTTCCTAAATTCAGTGTCAGTCATTTGCAGTGTTTTCTGGGCGTATTTTCAATGAGTCAGCTTATATGTGTTTAATTTTAAGAAATTCTGTTTTTTACCTCAGTCGGACGGCCGTCTTTTTTGTCTGTCATGTTTTGGTTATTTGGCATTGTATCCCAGTTTGCTATAGTATTACCGATTGTAACTTGCCTTAAGTGCGTTTGCTTTGTTTGCTTCTATTGGCGTGGCGGTTGTATTGCAGTCAAGTTTGTTGCTAACACAATCCTTGGGTTTCTGTCCATCTAAATGCAAACATTTTGTTGGGTTTTGAAATATTTAATATTGAAATAATTAAATAGGACGTCAGCAAAAGCATAAAAGCACAAGAAATTGTCCTAAGAAAGATTTGATGTACGTACATGACTAATTAATGATCATAAACTTTATTAATCAAACTACTTGTGGAATCATGTGTATATTTTAATTGCTTACTTACCCCGGGGTTCAAGACCTCGCACTGTTTTATTTTTATTTGTTTTGTAATTTGTATGTAAATTGTAGTTTTCGTTTCCTTAGAAAGTGCAATTATAACTAAATCGTTTGTTTCTTACCTATGTTTTCGTAGAATAGGTATTATAATATAAGTAGTATATTCTTAATTATTCTACTTCTTAAGTGCTAATCGTTAGTACTTCTCTAGTCTATTAAAACTATTTTCTTTAACGTAGCCATACAGGCAGGTGCAATCAGTTTTGGTAATGGTTAAATTGGCTACTATATTTGGTCTAGGATGCAAACTGACTGGGATGTGGATTTCTCATATTTTCACATATAAGGTGGAGGCATCCTCCTCAAAATTAGAACCAAAATCATCGTTCTTCTGTGTTGGAAGTCAAACTGATAATATTCGTGTTCAAAACTGGAACACGTCAAGATTTCGACGATTGGGTTTTCAAGGTCACGTGGATGTGAAAACTGAACAGTAA
>JASAND010010731.1:0-87913 GCA_030248195.1 Trissonchulus latispiculum | reverse complement strand
TTTTTTTTTTTTTCAGTATGCTTCGTTCAGTTACGTATTGCTATAGATAGCGTGTTGTCTGTACTTTGTTCTTACGAATACGAACGAATGGAAGTACTGGTTCCTTACGATTTGAACATGTAATTTCATTTCGAAATATCATAATAAAAATTATTAACATTATATATCACTGGATTTAACTCGTGACAACGAAGGTAAAATATATTTATAATAATTTAATCTAAAGTTTAGTCATTTAATGTATCGCTGTAACAGATATACATTTTTGATTTTCCTTCTTTTGTTTTCTATTTTTGACCATGAGTAGTTTTGCTTTTGCATTCAGTACTTTTGCTATACTTTGTTTTTAACAAGTCAACAAACCTTGTGAAATTGATTTACTGTACCCATTTTCCTTATCGCCGCACACGATGTATTATTATGCATTCAGTCAAAATACGTTTAGAACTGCCTTGGCAATAATGTCAGCTGGTTTTTGCTGTTCTGTGATTGGTTGTCTCATGGGGATCCCCATAGAAAATTGCTCGGCGAGCAATCCGTCCTCACGGGGGTTTTCATGGGGATCCTCACGAAAATCCCCATAGAAATGCCCGTGGGGGCACATGGGGAAATCCCCTGGGGAATCCCCACGAAAATTCCCATCGTGTGAAATCGGCTTTAGTGCTTTGTCCTTTAGAGACGAGTGCTTAGTGCTTGGTCACAGTGCACTCTCTTGTCTCGTCTCTTGAGGGTGAGCATGAACCGGGAAAGGACAAAGTGCAAAGCACAAAACACTAAAGCACAAAGCACTGCGAGCATGAACCAGGCTTAACTAGGGTTAAAGCTTAGCTAGCTTTACTAATGATGAAGATAACTTGCAATTAGCTGCAGATAGCACCAGCTTTATTACTAGCTACAAATAACATCCCTAAACCTATTTACAGATAGGGCTATCTGTAACTAAGTATTGAGAATACTCCCCCCTGGGGCCGTATTCTCAAAACTTAGTTACGGATAGCCCTATCTGTAACTAGGTTTAGAGGTGTTAGTTGCAGCTACTAATAAAGCCAGTTTAATGACAGCTAATTGTAAGCTATATTTATTATTAGTAAAGCTAGCTAAACTTTATTCTTAGCTAGAGGTAACCCTAGTCCTAGCTACAGATAGCCCTCTTCCTAGTTACAGATAGGCCTATCTGTAACTAGGTTTGAGAATAACAGTTAAACAGAGAAATTAAATAAATAGAAAACTCTTTATTTAAGGTGGTGATTCCCTTTGGGCACATATTGTTCTTTGGCGGCGTAAATCAAGATGAAATTTGATGAAACTTTCCGAAATAAGTTCTTTTAGCATTCTAACACCCTCCGCACAATCCCGCTTCGAAAATTCGAGAATTCCGGTCAGAGTGGTTTTTCCAAATTTCTGAACGTTTGGCAGCTGCTATACAGTTATGACTATATTCATTCGAAAGATCTCATTGAGCTTCACATTTTTGCTTTTTAAAGTAAGTTTCTAGCTTTTCTCTACCGTGAGATATAGCCGATGTTCTTGTTTTGGCGTCGAAAACTTGTCATTTTTGCAGAAATCAAATTATCCAATTTTTCTTGAACTACGCAGGCCGTAAAATCAAACTAAGGGCGTCGATCTGAAGGTCTCACAGGGACAAATTATCCGACGCATGATAGTCTTCCAACTGATATCCTGTAGGCTGCTATCATAAAAAATGTAGTTTTTGCAAAAACACGACCAATTTTTTTTCAAAGATTGTGGAGCATTCACCATGCAAGGTGGAGGGCTGCTACTGAACAAATGTGTTCAGCACAAATATACCCAGGGACGATTTTTTAGTTGCCCGGATTGCTGCTTTCTAGCTAAAATAATCGCTTGACAAAGTTGGAAATGTAGGCAAAATACAGGTTACGCACACATTTCAGCTTATTTCTCTATAACGAAGAGCGATTTCACAATAAATAAAAAATCGTCCCCAGCTATTTGATGTAGGTATCGAATGATATAACCGATGTCTCGCGAAAACATTTACTCGAGTCTGCAAAAATTCTGGAAAATTATACCTCTTCTAAAATGTGTTAAAAATATTTTATAAAAGCAACATTAGTTCCGTGGCATGCATTAAAAAGAGAAAATGTCAAGCTACATTTTGATATAAAAATGGCTTCTTAACTCCAAGTAATGAACGAGTAATAATGGTGCAAACTTTTGTGACCAAAGGGAATCACCACCTTAAGACAAAAGCAATCGTTAAAATGATTAGTTTTTAAGTAGTTTCTAAGCATCCCAATCAATAAAAAGTAATTTAAACTTAATATCTAAAAAATTTGTTAAAAAGCTGACTCGCAAATTGCAAGTCAGCATTTTCCCCTATCTATAACTAGGACTAGGCCTATCTATAGGTAGGGTTACCATGCTTTTAGAATACAACTAGGGCTGTTTATAACTAGAGGTAGGGGTATCTGTAACTAGAGATAGGCCTATTCCTAGTTACAGATAGGGGTATTTTAGTTACAGATAGGGCTATCTGTAGTTAGAGATAGGGCTATCTGTAGTTAGAGACAGGGCTATCTGTAGCTAGAGATAGGGGTACCTGTAGCTACAGATAGGCTATCTGTAACTACGGATAGGCCTATTCCTAGTTATAGATAGGGACTATCTGCATTTGAGAATACGGCCCAAAGCGCATAATTGGCTGGCTACCACATGGCTTTGCCATTGCGCAAACAATCAAAATTTTATTTAAGCTCAATATGATTTCTTTGACTTTAGCATGTGAAAGAGCACGAAAGGGCTTTAAAATTATGTGCGTATCTCTTCTGAACGTGGTTCCTATCAAAAGTTGCAGGTGGTTTCACATATGAATAATTTATATACGTTGACCGTTTGCATACCCAATTCAAAGTAAGAACACATTAATATTCAAAAATTAAATCTATCGGGTTTTAGAGGTTGTCATTGTGTTACTTAGTGTATTATTTAACAGAAAACACCATACAGCTGATTGAAGACATTGCAAATTCCCAGAAACATCGCAAACAATGAAAAGTTACAAAATCTGCGTTTTTGATTTCCTCGTCACTGCTTCGACCAAACTTGACAAATTTTGCAGATATGTTTTGTCTGCATACGCTCAGGCCGTTTTCTTTGTTTTTGGAAAAACACAATAGTGAGCAAGTTATAGAATTTACAATATTTCAAAATAAGCTAAAAAACGGAATATTCACTTTCAAAAAACCAAAAATGGCCTGAGCGTATATATTAACAAGAGTACATAATAATAAGAGTATGCCACTAGGCAAGCTCTATGTTATCAGAGCAAAAACTATGCTCTGTTCGCTAACGGCCCAACCCCCCCGCAAATTAGACCCTTCACTTCAAAGAATTTTGAGCGCTATGTTTATGTTCTAAAGCTCGAAGCAGGCACAAAATTCGCGCACGCACTGCTTGTGTTTTCGAGCTTAAGCACATAAACATAGAGCGAGTGAGCGTACCCCCGTTTCGACTAGGTACTGATTTGCGGGGGGGGTCACTAGGGTCTGATTTGCGGGGGGGGGTGGGCCGTTAGCGTGCAGAGCATAGTTTTTGCTCTGATAACATAGAGCTTGCCTAGTGGCATACTCTTAGTATTATGTACTCTTGATATTAATAAAGTTTGTATGAAACATTTCAAATGAATTCATACAGAATTAAAGGAGATATTTAAATTCAAAACTTAAAATACGTTTCCTCTTGTGTAGACAGCAAGCCAATCTCCGCAGTAGTAGGCAAGCTCATTTGATGCAGAACATGATAAAGAACAAATGTGTCAAAGTTCAAGCCGATTCATTAATCTTGTTAATAATAAATTTACGTAATCCACTCATCTTCTTTGGCCCAGGGTGGTTTCTTTCCTCAGGATAACGCCTGGCGTAAGGAGGGTCTCCAAGACCGAAACTCCTTAGCCGCTCCATCAATCCTCCAGCCTTGTTGCGTTGGCCTGCCAAACTTGCTTTGGGACCAGACTTTCTGCGGAAGCCTGGCCACCTGACACAAGCTTGACAGCCAGCAGGGGCCCGTTGCATATAAGTGATTAGTTCATTAGTGATTAGTTGATTAGTGTAGCAGTTGTTTGAGGATAATCAAAGCTACGAATAGGCTACGACAACTATTTATATGTCCTTTTGAAGCGCTTTGAGTGTTCTAACGAATTCAAAAGTCCACTTTTATGCAATGGGCCCCAGGCTGCTGGAGTCCACGTGAGTTGAATCAGGAAAGAAATGGAACTTATGTAAATGTAAGTATAAGAATTTTGTCCTTTTATCCCACCGCAGCCACCAATGTGATGTCAGGAATTCTAGTGGAGGCGTTGATGCAAGTATAAGAACTGACTCCAGAGACGTCTGTGAAATTCCTACCTCAGCTGCCTGGACCTGGGTAGAAATCTAGAGGCGGAGCGATTACAGGTTGTAGACCGAACCTATTCTAATAATTTACCTATATTCCCTACCTAACTAAATTCTACAAAGTTACCATGTCGGGATAATCGTCACTGGCATCCAGCTCACCATCTACCAATCGGGTAGCGTAACAATAGATTTTAATGTAAGATTAACAAATACCCATCCTTTTCGTGGTAGAATCGAACATCAACTGATACATGGATCAGATCTAAGCTGATCACAATAAGTAACAGACTAGAAACTGTACACATCAGTAACGAATTGTTTTAGTGTTTGTTTTTATGGTTAAGTTGCAACACTTTAATTTAGTTGATTCTCAACATCCTCCCCTAGATAGAAAAATTTTAGCGCCTGCTAAAATACTAAGGTGAAGAAAAGATGCTACCATAATTCAATAGTTGAAAGCTAAGAAGAATTTCAAAGTTAAACGTAGATCTGACACAATTCCCATGAGACCAGTTATGAGGCACGTACCCTGGCACGTTTACCCATGGTTAAAATAAAGAAACCACAAATAGAAGTTAAGAAAATTAAAGTTAGAAAATGGTAGCAGAAATAGAAGTCATAGACAGGCGAATTATAGCGAAACACAGGGAGAATAAAGTAAACGAAACAAGACAGTAAGTAGTTGCAACCAAACTAAGTAAAGCGAAAAGAAAATAATCAGAAATAGAAAAGAGAGAGAAAACGACCCACATAGAAAAGGTAATATACCCAAAAAGCCACTATGAGTAGAAAACCATAAAGAATAGAAATACAACAATTACTCACACGTTCACTGTACGGTTTCACAAACACACTCACAAACATACAAGTCAAACATACACTATATCAATTTTTAGAAAACAGGCAATACAAAGTTTACGACTATCAATACTATACAGAACTATAAGAAAACTAGCTAAACTATACAAAGTTCACAAAATCCTAGCTAACAAAATACAACGTTTCACAGAAAAATCCGCTTAAATCAACATTGAATATGCTAACTAAACTATACAACAAAAGTTATCCTATACACGACAAAACAAATATCCGACAAAACAAATATTCAATGCATATAGAATGAGGTAAAGACTATTGCAAACAGAGAAAAATTTTCATGTATTAAGTACCTTTTTAACCTAAAGTTTTAAAGATCTAGCGCACGGACCTTCCTCCGCCGCATAGAAAATAAAGATCACCTGATCTTTCCAAGAATACAATAAAAATACGTATTATATAGCTACCAAAATTAAAGCACATACATATATAGGGGAAATATATGGGGATGGGTAACATAAGTAGTCTAATCAAAGTTTACGAACGAATCATACAGTAAAGAATTATATGGCAAAAAGAAAACTGTACATGACATAAGAATAAAGCAGAACATTATGACTGAAAAACAGTGGCAAAAATATAAAGCATAGTACCTGCAAAAATTAAGGCAAATATGATTAGAAATTAACAAAAACAAACCAGCAATTATGTATATACTGAGCAAACAAAATTGAAGTCTATATTGTCTAAAATTTATAGCGTCGTTGTAGCTGTTGTTGTTGTAAAATTTGGTTTAATTTAGGGTGATGATCTTCTGGTTTCACCGTAGGATGAGTTCAAGCCTGTATGAACTCCACTTCAGGATACACAAATGTTTTGGCAAAAGATGTCGCTCATATAGAGGATCAAAGGGCAATGTGGGTATACCGTAATGCAAAGTTTGATACGGTTGAGCCGGGCAATAAATGCCGTCCGGACTACCATATTCCTTGTGTTCAATCAGAGGTTTCAAAAGAAAATTTGGCAAAAGCGGATTACCTTCCATTTCCCAATAAGCTGGACAAAACTTTCCTTGATTATAATTTTTAACCGCAATTTGCATTCGCGTTCCTACCAAATGTTTACGACTCTTCATTGCCTGACCTTACAGTAACTGACCAGTTGAAGTTGCAAGATTCACTGGAACCTTCAACCATAAAGTGCAGCAAAATATGCATATACATGCAACATGTTTTCACCCGTTTGAAGAAACGCAAAAAGAGTCTCTCGATATGTGCTATCACATCCTGTGCCCAGGAAGGGGTAACCCGATGCAGCTTCTGCAAGGTATTTCTCACAATGGTTGAGCAAAAATTGAGCCAAATTTTGATCCTGATAAATTTTTTCCAACAAGTGATGTAAGCCAAAAGAGGTCCACACGTTTGCTTCCAATATTCGCGCAGATGTAAACATGGTTTCAACTCCTACTCCACATGCTGCTTAATGTGAACCCCAATGAGGGAATGCGAATGTAGGCAAACCCATTCAGCAAGTTGATGCATGCCTAAAAGTTTACAATTGATGTACTGATATGCTTCTTCTGCAATATCAAAGCGAAAGGGTTCGTCCAAAAGAAGAAAACCGGCTGCAATGGCATGCATAAAACTAGCTTCATATGGATATCGATAGAAAGTTTTCAAAGCAGTTCAGGATTTAAACCTTGAACACCTGGCAGGTTTGCAGATGGATAACCGGTCAATTGGCCTTTTTCGATAAAAAGTGAATGCGTATCACAAATTGCACGCCAAGATGCTATCAATTTGTTATTAATTCGAGTCAATTTAAGCGCGAAAACGTTTCAGCAACAAGTGAGACCAATTTCTGATTTCAGATTTTAAGATTTTAAAAATTTTAGGATATAAATTGCTCAAAGCCTCATTAGGGTTAAGGTCCTACTCCAATAATTGCAAGTTTCTTGTGGAAGTTTCCAAAACTATCACGCATAGATGGAAATCTCAAAGAGATCGAACTGCGTTGAGTGCGCTTTCCATTCGCATCCTCGTAAAAAGTAATATTTGGAGTGATAGTACATTCAGGCCAATTTGGATGAGCAGTTTCAATTTCCTGCTTGAAGAATTCCAACAAATCTGATGGCAAATCAATAGCTGTAACAATGTTCTTGAAAGTAAAGGATAAACCTATTGCGAAAAGCTTCTAACCAAGGGTGGACAAATGTCGGACTGGCGTCACACGAAGGTGGCAATGCTGCTGCACTAATGACTCTATTTAACCGATAAACAACTACTGGAGAAGTAGCGTTTCGTCTGAGATCAGCAGCAATCCTTCGAGGAATGTTGTCGTAAACGTCAAATGGCGCATATATCGGAGATCCAATATCAAGTGAAACACCAGGATCCATATAAAAACGAATTGCCTTACAAATAACTAAGGTTTCGCGGAAACTAAAGGCTGAAAGCTTTTCATCCAGCCAATAGACATCCTTACGTAACGGTGCTGGAACTTCCATTTGTTGATCTTCCGTTGTAATAGGTCGTCGTCGAAGCCACTCCTCATAACCTGGAATAGTCTTAATCAACTTACAACCTTCCGAGTCATTATCAAGGAATTCAAACTCCTTCGCAGTTGGAACTGGTGCCAGGATTGTAGGTGGCTTGGGGTTCACAACCTCTTGCTGAAAATCCTTGACAGCTTTAGTATCCGCAGGTGTTAAATTTTCAGGACGGATTTCTGGCAAGGTTGGTAAAGCTGGTGGAGGGGGGACTAGATCAACCCGTGCGGCATAGACTGGCATTGGCGATGGTTCAGGGATGACATTAGGATCCGCTGGAGTCACAACCTTAAATTTATCCCTAACTTGACCTACAACGAGATCAATTTCTGCATGATGAGATATGAAAACAGCATTTGCAATAGCGTCCATAAGAGTTCCCTTAGCGAGCCGCTGCTCAGATAGGACAACCGCATAAAGATAAACTGCCAAAGAGTCCTCGGGACCTGGAGAATACAAAACTCGATGTGCCAACTTACTTAATGTTCGGCCAAAACGGAGGTAATTTCCATTCGATTGAGAGACAGATTGGCTTCATTCTGGATGTATCGACAGAGATAACTATTTTCAAAACCTCTAGGTGCAAATTTCATAGGCGGTCGAACATGATAAGCATAAAATTTGCCTTCAGAGAGAACCTTATCTTTCAAGTAGATGGAAGCTGGCTCTTCGTTTTCAAACTTCTCATGGGAAGATCGGTATATAATCGGTTGTTGGTTCAACTTCAAAGGTTTCAAAAGACGAACGGTATGCATTTGTCCTTCAGCTGTTCGAATTATCACTTCAAAATTTGATGTTGTCTTCGAAAAAACTCGAAATAGATTCTGCGTCTGGCAATGATGACTTAACAGTTCTTAACATCTCCCAAAAGTTCCAATCCTTCGCAATTCCTGACGACGTCGATGGTTCAACAGAAACAGATGGTTCATCGGAAGAAGTCTTACAGATTTTTAAAGGTGGAATGACCGCTGTCGTATGGCTCTCAGACGATCCAGAAAGATCACTCGCAGACATATCAACAGGGACATTTTTAGATGGTAGGGCCGGCCTATCTGAGATGGTTGTTGGATTAGATCGTCCCTAAACGCTGCCTTCCAATCCTTCAAGGTGAGCTGATCGTCTGGTGGCAAATCGGCCATAGCTGGTGCTGATGGTAAAGGATCACCTTCCTCTGGCTCCTCATAGAAATGATCTAGGCCATCATCCCAGTCCTGCATTGCCGGGGCACTTCCAAGTGCTGGCCATTGGGATCTTGGGAAATAGGATGTGTCCAATTCACATCGATGATCGTACTCTGAATCGATGAGCTGATGCTGTCTAGGCACAAAAATAGCACAAATATATTTCCACATTAACTTAAAACTTTCAGGTGCCTCTTTTATACTAGGCTTGGTACTGCGCAAATACTGTCCCCAGACGTTAGTGGGGTCGTTTGACAATTCGATGTACAGAACCGGTTTTGAGGGATCGTGAACCTGTTTCAAACGAAATTTACGTTCACATTCCATTTTATCACGGTTCACTGTGCTAGTATCATGATTAAGAAGAAGAAAAACATTTATTCGCAAAAAGAAACAGCATAACATGTTAGTAGTAACAAAATATTTTATTGGGTGCATATATAGCCACTACAGTACACAGTGCGAATAAGACGAGAAAGGGCCAGCAACGGTGGTCATCTAACTCCCCGCCCTCGGACAAAACTTGACAGGTCAATAGCGCTTAACCTCTGTTTAAATTGAGCTAGTGATGGTGCTGTTATTACTGATTCAGGTAAAACATTCCAAATTTTTGTAACCCTGGATGCAAAGGAATTTTCGGAGCTAGCTTTACGTGGTTTAATAACTGGTTTGATACGCAGACAGTGACTTCCCCTGTTGCCACTCATAAAACAATACTGACAAAAGTCATCAAAACACAAATCAATACTACCAGTTATTATTCTATAACACAAAACTAGATCACTTATAATTCTTCGACATTCTAATGTATTTATACTTAACAAATTAAATATTTCTTTATAAGATAAATGAGCTAAACCCGAAAATCTTGTTGTATACGATTTTTGAACCTTCTCAATTAAGTCAACGTCCTTTAGCAAATAGGGACTCCACACTGGTGTGTTATATTCTACAATGGGCCTAACATAAGTATTGAACATTTTAAGCAAAAATTGATAGTCGCGACAAACAAACCCACGAAAGATTAGATAACTAATCGTTTGCGCTTTTTTGGAAATCTTGCTACAATATTCAGATGCTTTTAAATCTCCTGTAATCAACAGACCTAAGTCTGAAACTTCAAAAGTAGATGGTAAGATACTTCCTCCTAAGAGCAAATTTGGATCTCCGCGAGAACTTCCCAACCTAAAAGCCATGCATTTAGGCAGGGATAAATTTAGCTGCCAATCAACAGACCACTGATATACTTTTACAAGATCCTGTTGCAACAAATCACAAGTACAGTCACAATCACATATTTTATATGCCTTGGCATCATCAGCAAACAGTTCAATATTGCTACGCTGGACAACATCTAATAAATCATTTATATAAATCAAGAATAGCAGGGACCCCAATACAGACCCCTGGGGCACTCCACTTGAGACATTAATCTTACTCGACAATCGACCATCAATACAGATTTGGTGTGTGCGACTGTCCAAGAATTGCCTAATCCAATTTAATAGTTTTCCAGAAATTCCATAACTTTCTAATTTATAAAGCAGTTTCTTATGTGAAACAGTATCAAATGCTCTGGCAAAATCAAGATATACACAATCGACTGATTTTTTTCATTAATAGCAATGTGCCACTATTTACACAACGCAAGAGGTGTGTCAGTGTTGATTTAGCCTTTCGAAAACCATGTTGATAACTACTAAATAATTTGTGGTCATTAAAAATTTTGTCAATTCTTTCGAAATTATATCCTCTAGAAGTTTGCACCCAACAACTGTTAAGCTAATGGGACGGTACTTTTTCGGGGAGGTAACTGGACCTTTACGTTTATAGACTGGAATTACTATTGCATTCTTCCATTCTTCCGGGAGTTGGCCATCATTCAAATGCTTTTGAAATATTAAACAAAGTGGCTTTGTAATTGAAGGAGCAAGCTTTTTGAGTGGGTAGGGGGGAATACCATCAGGTCCTTTTGAGAAATTTGGGTTTGAGCCGTCGTAATGCAGCAAAAATTTGTGTTTCATCGACAATTACTGAATCAATATTATCAGTTACGTTAACATTAAGAGCTGGCAAAATACCGTTATCAACTTGTTAAACAGAAGCAAACTGGTTATTTAATAATTCAGCCTTCTCAAATGCATCAACAATTCTGTCCCCGTTAGCAACGAGTACCGGTACATTATCGCGCACATTTAACTTAGCATTCACATATCTGAACATCCTTTTAGTATTACCAGGGGCTCGTTGCATAAAAATGATTAGTTGATTAGTGATTAGTGATTAGTTGATTAGTGTGGCAGTTTCTCTAGGAGAACTTTTGCTGCACTTAACCGTTTTTGGAGCTTTTGGTCCCATGTCGTAGCTGTTGATGTGACTTATCCACAAATCATGAAGTAGTCAATTTATCCTTACTGACTCAGCCAGGCAAGGGAAAATATAGAACTCAATTGTAATTTCTTCACTTTTTAAGCTGGCATCATTCCCATTTAAATTGTAACTTAATTTAAACTTATGATTTCATTAGAACGTTCAAAGCGCTTCAAAATGACTTCTAAATTGTTGTCGTAGCCGGTTCGTAGCTTTGATTATCCGGGAAAAACTGATACACTAATCAACTAATCACTAATCAACTAATCACTTTTGTGCAACAGGCCCCAGATTTGAAAATGTCATTTTCTATCCTTAATACGTCTGCCCTTGCCACGTTCTGAGCAGCTTTTGCAGCTACGGTATACTTACGTTTACTTTCATCCGTCCTTGTTAATTTATATTTCCGCCATAATTTTTTCTTTTTACTGTAATGTTTACGAGTTGATAAGGAAACAGTCCTTTTTTGCGAAACAGTTTCCATTTTAGGAATATAACAATCGAAGGCATGCCCCAAAATGCTTGCGAAAGTTAACCACATTTCATTCCCATTGCCGACTAACACCTCATTCCAACAAACAGACAATAAAAACTCATTCATAGCTTTATAATTACCCTTAGCAAAATCATAAACGGGCGGTGATTTTACAACACTGTTTCATTATCAACTCGTAAACTTTACAGTAAAAAGAAAAAATTATGGAGGAAATATAAATTAACAAGGACGGATGAAAGTAAACGTAAGTATACCGCAGCTGCAAAAGCTGCTCAGAACGGGGCAAGGGCAGACGTTTTAAGGATAGAAAATGACATTTGCAGATCTGGTAATACTAAAAGGTTGTTCAGATATGTGAATACTAAGTTAAATGTGCGCGATAATGTACCGGTACTCGTCGCTAACGGGGACAGAATTGTTGATGCATTTGAGAAGGCTGAATTATTAAATAACCAGTTTGCTTCTGTTTATCAAGTTGATAACGGTGTTTTGCCAGCTCTTAATGTTAACGTAACTGATAATATTGATTCAGTAATTGTCGATGAAACACAAATTCTTGCTGCATTACGACGGCTCAAACCCAAATTCTCAAAAGGACCTGATGGTATTCCCCCCTACCCACTCAAAAAACTTGCTTCTTCAATTGCAAAGCCACTTTGTCTAATATTTCAAAAGTCTTTGAATGATGGCCAACTCCCGGAAGAATGGAAGAATGCAATAGTAATTCCAGTCTATAAACGCAAAGGTCCAGTTACCTCCCCGGAAAACTACCGTCCTATTAGCTTAATAGTAGTTGTGTGCAAACTTCTAGAGGATATAATTTCGAAGGAATTGACAAAATTTTTTAATGACCACAAATTATTTAGTATGTATCAACATGGTTTTCGAAAGGCTAAATCAACACTGACAAACCTCTTGCGTTATGTAAATAATTGGCATATTGCTATTAATGAAAACAAATCAGTCGATTGTGTACACCTTGATTTTGCCAGAGCATTTGATACTGTTTCACATAAGAAACTGCTTTATAAATTAGAAAGTTATGGAATTTCTGGAAAACTGTTAAATTGGATTAGACAATTCTTGGATAGTCGTACACACCAAGTCTGTATTGACGGTCGTTTGTCGAGTAAGGTTAATGTCTCAAGTGGAGTGCCCCAGGGGTCTGTATTGGGGCCTCTGCTATTCTTGATTTATATAAATGATTTACCATGTTGTTCAGCATAGCAATATTGAACTGTTTGCTGATGATGCCAAGGTATATAAAATATGTGATCGTGACTGTACTTGTGATTTGTTGCAACAGGATCTTGTAAATGTATATCAGTGGTCTGTTGATTGGCAGCTAAATTTATCCCTGCCTAAATGCATGGCTTTTAGGTTGGGAAGTTCTCGCGGAGATCCAAACTTGCTCTTAGGAGGAAGTATCTTACCATCTACTCTTGAAGTTTCAGACTTAGGTCTGTTGATTACAGGAGATTTAAAAGCATCTGAATATTGTAGTAAGATTTCCAAAAAAGCGCAAACGATTAGTTGTCTAATCTTTCGTGGGTTTGTCTGTCGCGACTATCAATTTCTGCTTAGAATGTTCAATACCTATGTTAGGCCCATTGTAGAATATAACACACCAGTGTGGAGTCCCTATTTGCTAAAAGACGTTGACTTAATTGAGAAGGTTCAAAAATCGTATACAAAAAGATTTCCGGGTTTAGCTCATTTATCTTATAAAGAAAGATTAAATTTGTTAGGTATAAATACATTAGAATATCGAAGAATTGTAAGTGATCTAGTTTTGTGTTATAGAATAATAACTGGTAGCATTGATTTGTGTTTTGATGAGTTTTTTCAGTATTGTTTTATGAGTGGCAACAGGGGAGTCGTTGTCTTCGTATTAAACCAGCTTTTAAACCACGTAAAGCTAGCTCCGAAAATTCCTTTGCATCCAGGGTTACAAAAATTTGGAATGTTTTACCTGAAACAGTAATAACAGCACCATCTCTAGCTCAATTTAAACAGAGGTTAAGCGCTATAGACCTGTCAAATTATGTTCGAGGGCGGGGAGTTAGATGACCAGCGTTGCTGGCCCTTTCTCGTCTTATTCGCACTGTGTACTGTAGTGACTATATATGCACCCAATAAATATTTTGTTACTACTAACATGTTATGTTGTTTCTTTTTGCGAATAAATGTTTTCTTCTTCTTCTTCTATGCAATTGGTCCTGGCGAGAAAAGATATACCCTAAATCCTGGCGAATAGGAAACATCGTGCCTATCTTGAAGAAAGGAAAACCCGGGAACAAGCTTGCTTCCTACAGGCCAATCACCTTGCTTAGCTGTGTAGGCAAGCTTATGGAGAGACTAGTTCAGACAAGGCTAGTGCACTTTCTGGAACAAGACGGCAAACTGTCGGATAGGCTGGCCGGATTCAGAGTGTCACGATCGACCGAAGACCAGATGCTCCGCATCACCAGCTCCATCGAAGATGGCTTTCAGGCAAAGAAAAGAACAGTCCTGATCCTGGGCCTGGCCGATTTCTCCCGGGCATACGACACCGTATGGCAGAATGGGCTGCTTTGGAAACTGAATCAGTTGGGCTGCCCACCGTGCCTGCTATCCTGGGTCAAACAGTTTTTGTCCGACCGACTAGCCAGGGTGAAGCTTGGTAACCATCACAGCCGCTATCGATTGTTCCGAGAAGGGTTGCCTCAGGGTAGTGTTCTCTCCCCAATTCTTTTCCTCTGCATGATCAATGACGTCCTTGAAGATCTGGACCCAGAGGTGGAAGCGAGCTTATTTGCCGATGATCTAGCCATATGGGTAACAGACAGTACAGTTGAGAGAGCAAGATCTAAAGCCGAGGCTGCCCTGAATAAGATTATGGATTGGGCCGACAAATCGAAAATGACTGTGTCTCTGGAGAAAACTGAGGCATGTTTCTTCTCTATGGATAACCATGAAGCTAGCCTCACCATCAGCATCAGAGCGAGAAATCAGGAAATTCCATTCAACCCAACTCGTACCTTCTTGGGGGTGACCTTTGACAGAAGGCTTAGCTTCCGACAACACATTCTCAACGTTGCCGCTAGGCTGAAGAAACGACGACAAATTCTATCTGCCCTTTTTGCGGGAAAAGATGGGGCTGTGGCCAAAGCGCCCTCCGATTGGTTTATATCAGCTACCTACGATCCCTGATGGACTACTGTGGTGGCGCCTGGCTTCCATATGCCGCCAAATCCAACATCAAGAAACTGGAAGTGGAGCAAGACGCTGCAGCCCGAACGATCACCGGCTGCGTTCGCAGCACGCCCGTTGATGCCCTCTTGGCAGAAGCTAATCTGATCCCTATCGATGAACGAAAGAAAGAACTGGCCGCCATTGCCCTCGAGAAGACGTCAAGAAAGGACTTTTCACCAGCCCTGCAAAGCAGTCTGGGAACACCTGGGCGTCGACTGAAGTCACTTGGATCTTGGCGATCAACAGGCGCCCAGACTGTGGCAACCGCTGAGCTCACAGCACTGCCCAAAGAAAATGAAGTACGCCTTGCCGCAGTGCCGCCCTGGGCAACTCAGCCATGTCTGGAACGGCTAGACTGCAGGCTGTCGCTGCTTGCGGGTATCAGAAGCGACGATCCACCAGAAATGAAGAAAGCAGTCGCTCTGGAAGCTGTGGCAGCCCTAGCTCCCCGTGACGTCGACGTCTGGACAAATGGATCTGCTCAAGAAGGCATCCGCCAGGGAGGCAGCGGCATCCTTATCCGAGGATCTGGAGTTCCTGCCCCCATTCGCCTAAGCAAACCTGCCGGCACCATCTGCTCCAGCTTCCGCGCAGAATTAACAGCTACGTATACTGGCTGGACTGGACAGAGTTCTCGCAGAAAACGTAGCTTGGAGTCAAAACCGGTTGGCTGTCTTCACCGATTCCAAAAGCGCTGTCCAGAAGTTAGCCATGGGTGGTCCCACCAACCGGGGCAGCAAACTGCTAACAGAGATATGGCGCAAAATTGCTGAGCTCACAACCCAAAGGAAGATACACGTTACGATCCAGTGGATCCCTGCGCACTGCGGGATTCAGTCGAACGAAGAGGCAGACCAGCTGGCGAAAGCAGGTGGCCTGATGAACCAGATGGCCTCCTCAATTGATATGCAAACCGCAGCAGCAGCAATCCGGAGAACAATACGTGGAAATTGGATCCAAGGTCGTAAGCGTGACCTTCACTACCTTGCCACCGAAGGAAAATGGCCCTTGTTGCCGGACCAAACTGGCTTGCAGCGACGAGAGGGAGTGATAATCTCACAGCTGAGAACCGACCAGTCACCTATCACTAGGGAGTACTTGTACAGAATCGGCAAAGAGGACAGCCCAGACTGTAGATTGTGCAACGAAGAGGAAGAAACTGTTTGTCATCTTCTGTCGCGGTGCCCAGCCACAGCCACGACAAGAGATCTGGTCTTTGGTGCCTCCAACTTACTGGCATCAGAGGCGCTCCGCCGCCCGAAGAAAATCCTGGAATTCCTGCGTCGGATCGGCCGCATCTGATGCTGCCGGAGCTATGGTCCTGTCGTGCTGCTGGAAGAAGAAGAAGCCGGAACCGGAGTCCGAAACCACTCCGAACGTTTCTAGTTTTGCCACCAGTAGCTTTTCAAAAACTTTCTAACTTGTCGAAGGAATCCACAACAGTGTTTTTTTTGCTCGGACACTTTTGCGCTCTTCTGCGCACTGCCTCAAAATTTTTTGCGCAAATTGCTAAAAAAGTGCGCATAGCAGGAAAAAAGCTATAATTTCGCGTAAAATTGCTGTTTTGTATTTATTAGTAATTACCTGACTTTACTACAACCTTCAGAGCTGCAGCAGGTTATATATAAGATGCCAGAACTTAATGTGGATTAGGAAACCCAACCTTCTTCGGAACGGGGGGTCTGAAGGCTGAGCCCCCAGAAGCAATAGATTTCAAAAATACATAGCAAACATTTCCCTATCATAACTCTCAAAAGTTTTATTTGTTGAAGTAAATCTGTTTTCGGCTAAGTAAATAAGTAAATTTAGCGAAATGATGAAAGCTATTGGCAATTTTTAAGTTATCTTCATTTCAAGATTCCTCACTGCTTTTAATGAAAACAAAAATAAATGCGGGTTTGAAATTTCATCCAAAATTACGTAGTTTCAGAAAATGATTCAAGGTTCCGATCTTTGACTTTTCCATGACTTTGAATTTTCAGGACTCAGCCCGGGGTATATCTATTTTTAAATGCTTTTTCGAAGCGTCGGCGGGTAAGAAAGCACTGATAGAAAGCATAATCCTAGCTGACAAACACAAAACCTCCTGTGAAAGTTTGTTCTGTATTATATTAACGTGTGTAAACTTCTCCAAAAACTGCCAAACAAACATTAAAATTATGTCATAACATTTGCACCAAAATATACACAAGCTATATTAGCTCATCCATTAGGCCACGGGTGTTTGTATATTAATGTTAGCATGTTTAGTGAATGTTAGGTCACAACTTAGCGTTATAGCAGCTGTATAAAAGTAAGGACAGGGGTCTGGGGGCGGAGCCCCCAGGAAAAACAAGAGATTTTTGTGAAATTGAGAGCCAGAAGCAATTTTTCTGAGCACTTAGAACAACTAATTTTCAGTAATTTTATCTTTGTTACGCTAGAGAAAGTGCGCACGCGTGCGCACAAGCCCAAAATTTTTTGCTAATTTCAGAAAAAAAGTGTGTCATTGCGCACTTTTTTGAGCAAAAAAAACACTGATCCACAAGCTTGTTTTTCGAGTGCTGGAGTAAAACCAGCCGGTGCCGAAAGAACTTGTTTCTGGTGCCCTTCTTTCCCTACTATCTGCATGCAAAATTTAACCAAATGAAATATCTAGCCAAATTTGGATGGGAACAAATCGAAAAATAACGGATATTAGGCAAATTATATATATATATATGTATATATATATATATAGCCATGGGGTGAAAAAACCCACCCCCCTTTTTGGGGGGAAAAAACCCACCCGCCTCCTGGGTCATGGGTTGGAGATATGAGCTCCAAAACATAGCAGCAAGAAGCGCGACTCTTTCTAACCTATGTATGCAAAGATCAAGTCATTTGGTTCACTCCTGCTTATTTTATGACATTTTGAAAATGACAACTACTTTTTGGTTCAACCATCCAAAAATTTACCAAAAGTTTGGACCGATGTAACTTTTGACTGGGTTGGGCTAGAAAAGTTTTGCAAATATCTGCGATGATGGCAGCTCTTCCTCTTTGCACACAGCCAAAATTAGACCGATCCGCTGCACCGTTAGTCTGGCACATTGCCAAACGTGGCGGGGAAAAAAACCCAACCAAATTTTTTTGAAAAATTTTTTAACAACTCAACACGGAAACAATTAGAGACTATAGCACGGCACTATCGAGCACGCTGCGTCATCCTATGCGGTCAGATTCGGACAATTTTGCTTACCTGGCTACTGTGTTTTTTTTTTGCGAAAAAAACTGCGAAATTCCGCACTTTTTTTGAAAATTCCGCAACTTTTTTCGGAGCTCTGCGTAAAGTTCCGCAAAAAATTTTGTCTCTGAGTAGACATTTTCAGTTGTCTCAGATGAGAAATAAACGTGTTTCTGATACTTTTTGAAGAAAAATTTCAAAAAATTTCGCGCCTTCGGCGCGTATTTCTATATACGTAGACACCTTTCAATCTTAGCTGAGTTAGAATGCCTAGTGACAGCTATTCAATGAAATTCTTTTAGCCTTGAAACCATAACATACCATAATTTTAAACAATTATTAACCTATTAGCAGTTTGCTTATATCTTAGGATTTTACTGACAGTCGAAACTAAACTTTTGAGTATTTCCACACTAAGGATTTTCCTCGGCTTTACAAAATTTTCTCAGCTTCTGGGGGCTCCGCCCCCAGACCCCCGCGTCTCTTCACTATTAAGTATACTTGTAAAACACGCTTATACATGCTTCGACTTTCGAAAAATAGTTATAACTTGGTTAATACCATACGTTAAATATATATTAAAAATGTGTTTAAATACAGCCAAATTACTAAAATTCATTAGTTATCTTTAAAATACTAAAAAATTAGTATTTCGCAATTTTTTGCGAAATTCCGCAAAAAATTTTGGAGGACTGCGTAAAAGTTCGCAAAAAGTTTCGACGAAAAAAAACACAGCCTGGCTAGCTAGGGGCTAAAAACCTTAAAAGTGCCATTTCGCAGCTGGAGGACCCAATACAGGTACAATTGTGGATTTTTCCAGCCAATTCTACGTAAAAAACCATTCTCTACACGATAGAATAATAAGTTTTATCAAATTACATCATTTTTAGGATTTTTCAAAAATTGCCCTATGTTTATGTGTTAAACTTATGAAACCTGGCCAGTTGATGCAGCATTTTCAACGGCACATGAGATCTCAAAAAAGCTACTTAGATCGGGTTTTTTGGTTCATACTAACTAAAAAAGGGTTGAATTTTACGCTGGAAGTGTCAGAATTGTGATAGAACAATTTTTAAGACCTGTGAGGGGTGGGTTTATCTGGGCTTATTCTAGGGATTTTTTCTTGGGGGGCCCCCCCAAAGGTCCGAGGGGCAAGGAATTTTTGGGGGGGGGCGAAAATTTTTCGAAAAATATGCTAAAAATAGCGCTGTTTTTCTGGCATATACTATAAAAGTTGATTTTTATAGCAAAAATAAGCAGATTTAGTGTTGAAAAGGGCAAAAACTGAGTAAAAATGTCCGGCGAAGCCGGAAAATTTTTGAAAATTTGGCCTTCTGAGCGATTTTTTCAGGGCAAAATTTGGTACCAAAAGGGGCACCCACTTTTTTTTGGGGGGGGGGGCGATTTTTGGGGGGGGGGACGATTTTTGGGGGGGGGAAGGGTGGTTATGGGGGGGGGCCCCCCAACCCCCCCCTCCACTAGAATAAGCCCAGGTTTATTTTCCCCCCATTTGGGTTTTTCCCCCCCATTGGGTTTTTTCCCCCGCTACTTTTTGCATTATACCGCTCTAACGGTACAACTTAGAGAAGTGCAAATAGGCTTAAAAGAAAGTTCTAAGTACGCCAAGTACGATGGTATATAAAGTTCTCAGATAACCCTTATAATAAAAAAGTTCCAGCCAAAATCCGAAAATGTGGGGTTTTTTCCCCCATGGCTATATATATTGGTTGCGCGTTTGCAATTTGATAATGAGTTGGGTTTTTATCGTATTACGTCCAGACATGTGCAGGAGGGGAAGTTTTGGGGGAGGGGTGAGGTCCACGTATACTGGGGGGGTGAAACCCCCCCAAGCACATGTATGATTACGTCTTTTTTATTCTGCGTATTTATTTATTCAGTTTCATACCATGTATATAATTTTCTCGTCGTCTTGCTTACTTCACGATAATTCGCCATGAAAACAATGACTTATAATACGCATATATTCGTTTGCGATGTTCGTCGTCGTCTTCGTCGTCGTCGTAGGTGGTCGATCAGGCAAATCCTATGCGCGGCGTGCCAGAAGCCCGCTGTTACTGTTTGCGATGTTCGACTTGGCTAGCGTGTAGGGAACTTAGTACAACTGCATCTTGTTTTTAGCAAGTGTCTTGTATTTAGTGCATTGCGGATAGTCTTGGGATAACTAATCTGTCCGATGAAGCTTCACAGCTGATTGCCAGCGATGCAACATTTCGTCTGAAAGATTTAATTCAGGTATATATATCATTTGATATTAGGATCACTTTGCCTGACACAGCGACCTCTTCCTAAAATCTATATGAGTGACAACCTTTAGCAGCTGTGTTTGACCGGATCGTTTAAAACAAAAAGATGCGCAGATGCTATGTGCAAAGGAAAGTGTATATACATTTTGATTTTTTAATATTGTTAGGTTAGCTCTCCTATATTATATACAATATGTGAAGTTGTGAAAGTATCTTAAGTCTTAACAAGTAGGCCCCAAAAGGGACATGATTCCTACGTAGACCTGTAAAACTCAATTGCAAATGTTTTAATTGCCTCTCTGGATATATTAATACACAATCAACGAATAGTCTTCGCTCACATATCACATTTTTTCCAGTATCCAATTCAATTCGGAACTAAAACGATTAACAGTTCCTGTCAAGGAAGAATTGAAAATAGTTAAACTATAGAAGCCAAAGTCGTCCAGATTTTAAAGTATTTTCTATCTTATTACTTGCGAATATGTCGTCATACTGGTTCAAGCTCTTCGGTAGCGCCCATTGTTTTCAGAACCATTCAACTGCCTGAGCTGCTCTAAGTCAGTTTTTGATCACTGCTGGACTGCTCCTGAGTTCTCCTGAAAAACTCTACTCCTGAAAAATTAGCAGTCTTTTAAGACTACTGACAGCCAACGACTGCGAAAATTGTCCCAGTTTAGTCCCCTTATACATTCAATTAGAACCGAATTTGCATAAATTGCGTACAGAACTTATCAAAAAAGGTTCCCTATACTAGCCCTATATTGAAGATAGGGCGTCACCTAGAGTAAAACACGCTAACACACACAAAACATAGACACTTTTCATTTTATACATTCCGCTCCAGCCGGAATAAAAAAGCTACTTCGTTTTATATTTCTAACTGCTACAATTGGCTAGTCCTACTAAAGAAATAGCAGAAACGTTTGTTATTTTGTCTGAATGCTTTTGTCAAACTAAGCAGTGAACGAGCATACAAAGATATTTTATGATAACCAGGTTTTGAACTATGGTGTTTTTACTTTTGCTACTCCCCCTCCACCGGCGCCCCCCTCTACAAAATGCCAGAATAGTGATCTTTTCGCGCAACTATTGATTGTAACGTAGCGTAACGAATCATAGTGTCTACAAACTATTCCACTCAGTGTTTTTATTTGGCCGACGGCTTATGTGGAACGTTACACCCTTTCCAAAAATTTTCGCTTTTTCCAAAAAAGTGTGTATATAACTATCTAAAAATTTCTAATTTACTCACGTTTTGCTTACTAGAATACTACGTATGCATATAATTTTGCAGATGCAATTTGAGACCGCGAAAGAACTAATGTATTACATATTGCAGTTTAGTCGGGAGTAAAGGTAAAGATTTACCCCTAGAGATATCTCCGGCCTGCCACAGGACATGGGGTTCCGGTGCTCATCCCCGGATTCTCAGCCTTCGAGCCAGGAGTGTCACATCAAATGATTACTGCATCCGTGGAAGTGGAGCTACACACCCTTCTACACAGGCTCCTCTTACCTTCCCACCGAAATGGTGCCCATTTACCGACCAGTGAAGGATGGATAGCTATTTTGGCTAGAGCCGAGAAAGCTTTTGCCTCCGGGGATGAACCACCGCACCGTAAGATCGGAAATTCTGACCAGCGCCGTAGACCACTCGGCCATCCCGACTCGAGTTGGGAGTAGTTCAGGCCAAGGCCGCACCCAGGGGAGGGTTCAAGGGGTCTAGACCTCCCCTTTTGGCAAAAACAGCTATTTTTAAAAAATTTTCGCGCCGTAGGCCCCCCCCCTTTTCAAAATCCTGGGTGTGGGCCTGGTTCAGGCATATCAAGTTTGGCACTTCTGTATATATGTACTGTGCGGTATAAACTTCCGGGTTTGCAGCGTCATTGAAGATTATTTATTTGCTTAGTGGCGTTTATTCCACTTTTAAATCATCATCCCGATTTTTGATCTTTTAGACGGCCAAGAAGTTTAGTGATAAAAGTAGAAGAACTGGTTTGTCCACTCGTGACGTTGATTGTGCTCTAAAGTTGCGTGGACTGGAAGTAAGTATATACATGGTATGTATGTATGTATTGTCTGATTTATTTGATTTTTTAGTTTTTAAACTCCAGAAATTCTCACTTTTCTAATTTATTTCTTTTAGGTATTTATTAGGTATTTAGGCAGTTATTGCTTGGGTGGTATTTATTATGTACCTTAAAATTTCAGCCTCTGTATGGATTCTGCGCCCCTGATTTCATTCCATTTCGTGTGGCTTCCGGTGGTGGGAGAGAACTGTATTTTTCGGAAGAAAGGGAGTGTGATCTGTCCACAATAATTAATGCTGCTGTACCAAAAGTTCCGCTTAAAATGTCTTTGAAAGGTTCGTTTTAAATATTGTTTGAAAATATTGAAAGTATACGTATATTAGATTGTCTTGTACTTAATACAGTGTGGTTTTAGGTGATGACATCCTTTTGTGTAGTAATTTTTGAAACGTTATTACTTTCATAGTTTTTGTAGTTAGACGGCTTTGTACGTCGCTTTAAAGCTTTATGTAACGTGCAAATTGTAATTTGCACGGGAAAATCGTGCAAATTGTATAAGCTAAAATATTGTATAAGCAATATGTATACGTAAGCTAAAATCAGCTAAAAATAATATAAATTTCAGTTTGGCCAAGATTAACCAATCTTAAAGCAAAAACTTCCGATGAAGCCTAAAATATTTAAACAAATAGCCAAAAATAAGTTCGACGAGTTCATGGTCGAGTGTTGAAAAGTGGGTTTAATGAAAAGTTTTACGAATAATTATGTAGGTATAAGGTGCAAGGAAACTAGGTTGTGAAAACTTTTGTCGGATTAGAATATAGTTTGAGCTGGGTTCAAGGTGGACATTGATTTCTCATTTTGCATACAGGGTTAGATCCTCTAGCTCTATATAATTCGATCGATTTGGTGGGAACTGGCTGGGTGGCCCGGTTTCACCTGTACCTGACAACACAACTATCCATTTTTAGTTGTCTGTAAGTGGATACCACTGTGAGACATGAGACACTGAGATTGAGAAAAATGAGAAGGCACTCGTGATTGCGAGTTGTATCTTTCCACATATATTCGGTCCTTTCCTATTGTATCTTTTCATTATTTTCATATCTGTATCATGTATCTTTTCATTTATTTCATTCATTTCATTGTATCATTTCATTTTGTAGGTTGATGTTCTGATTTATCTTTTGTAATAATTCACTTGCTTTTACCATTCATTTCACATTGAATACCTTTCCTTTGATAAAATTTTATAGCCCACTGGTTGGCCATTGATGGTATACAGCCGACTATTCCAGAAAATCCTGTCGTGGGTAAGTCATTGTTGCTACTTAAGGTGGTGATTCCCTTTGGTCACAAAAGTTTGCACCATTATTACTCGTTCATTACTTGGAGTTAAGAAGCCATTTTTATATCAGAATGTTGCTTGACATTTTCTCTTTTTAATGCATGCTACGGAACTAATGTTGTTTTTATAAAATATTTTTAACATATTTTAGAAGAAGTATAATTTTCCAGAATTTTTGCAGACTCAAGTAAATTTTTTCGCGAGACATCGGTTATATCATTCGATACCTCCATCAAATAGCTGGGGACGATTTTTTATTTATTGTGAAATCGCTCTTCGTTATAGAGAAATAAGCTGAAATGTGCGTGTAACCTGTATTTTGCCTACTTTTTCCAACTTTGTCAAGCGATTACTTTAGCTAGAAAGCAGCAATCGGGGCAACTAAAAAATCGTCCCTGGGTATATTTGTGCTGAACACATTTGTTCAGTAGCAGCCCTCCACCTTGCATGGTGAATGCTCCACAATCTTTGGAAAAAAATTGGCCGTGTTTTTGCAAAAACTACATTTTTTATGATAACAGCCTACAGGATAGCAGTTGGAAGACGATCATGCGTCGGATAATTTGTCCCTGTGAGACCTTCAGATCGACGCCCTTAGTTTGAGTTTACGGCCTGCGTAGTTCAAGAAAAATTGGATAATTTGATTTCTGCAAAAATGACAAGTTTTCGGCGCCAAAACAAGAACATCGGCTATATCTCACGGTAGAGAAAAGCTAGAAACTTACTTTAAAAAGCAAAAATGTGAAGCTCAATGAGATCTTTCGAATGAATATAGTCATATCTGTATAGCAGCTGCCAAACGTTCAGAAACTGGGAAAACCACTCTGACCGGAAATTTCGAATTTTCGAAGCGGGATTGCGCGGAGGGTGTTAGAATGCCAAAAGAACTTATTTTCGAAAGTTTCATCAAATTTCATCCTGATTTGGACCGTCAACCAATAATATGTGCCCAAAAGGAATCACCACCTTAAATGCTTGCGTTGATGCTAGATCTGCTGTACTATTGTTGCTAGTATTGTAAGTAAAAATGCTGCCAACACTTTTTGTTGTTTGGAGTTGCTGCGGCTGTGAAGTTTCGCGTTACTTTTTCAAAGCTGATAAGCACCTAATCGTCGGTCTTAACGCGTAAAGCTTTTATGACCTTAATTCTAGATATACTTTTTTGTGTAGTGACTAGGGGTCAAAGATTTCAACGTTATCAGAGAGTATTTCTTGCCAAAACAGGTTAGGAGCGAGGTAACAATCGTGATGTAGCATTGCCAACACAGCTGCTAAAATTATCATTATGGCTGACTTATGCAGTGTTTGTAATATATGCATCTGACTACGTACTTATGTTGTGTTTGTAGCGATGAATTTTGAAGAAAAGCGGGAAAAGTCACGCTCAGACGGAAAATCTGAACTTGGAAAGAAATTGTCTAGTGAGGTGATATCTTTGAAGGAATCAGCAACTCACCAGTTGTCTGTGGTAAGAATCATGTTGTTAAATCTGCATTTTCATATTTGACTGGCTGTTTTTATTTTAACGTTGTTTCCTTGGTCATACCATTGTCGTAATGGTGTTTTATTCGACTACTATGTTTGTCTATCGGGCCCATGTCAAGATAAAAGTCACTTTTTGATGCGTTCTGATCTACCACTTGATTTTTTTGAAGCTTTTATTTTCATGGGGGTTCTTGGGGTTCTGGGGTTCTTGATTTTTTTGTAGAGATTTGATCTATATATAACTATGTTTAGTTTCATTTTTTGATGGGGGTTCTGGGGGTTCTTGGGGGTTCTTAACTTTTCGAAGAGATTTGATCCGTGACTACATATATTTTGTTTCAAAATTTTGATGGGGGTTCTTGGGGTTCTGGGGGTTCTGAAATTTTTTCAGGAGATTTGATTCTCTACTGCCTAGTCTTAAATGTTTGCTGGAAGTTCTGAGGGTTCTGGAGTCCGGGTGTACCGAAAAGTGTGCGCGTTGTCTGGGCTTAAATTTAGGACGAACTCGTTGCTCTTGTCGTCAGCTTTCGATTGATACCCATATTGTGGATATTGGATGTCTCATACACAGAATTTTCAGTCTTAAGTTTATGAGAAAAGCCAGGAGGACCCCCCCCCCCCAGTACACCCCGGTTATATGCTACAAATTTGATGACTGAGATCCATACATTAACATAGGGTCGGGTCCTGGGGGGGGCTTGTCCCCGAAAAATTTTGAGGGGGCTTGTACCTTGAACAAAAATTTCCAGGGGGGCTTGTACCTCAAGAAAAAATATTGAAATTTTTCGAAAAATTAACGCTAATTTTATTAAAATTAGCAATTTTTTGTCAAAATTTGCAAAAGATCTTCAATTTTTGGAAAAAATTTCAAAATTTTGCGCGATTTTCCCGAAGAATTGAACATTTTTAGCTAAAAAATTCCGGCGAGGCCGGAAATTTTTTGAAATTTTACTGTAAAAACTAATTTTGTCCGGCTGTTTTTCGTTACCCCTCGGCCATTTTTTCGTTACCCCTTGTCCCCGACGGCGATAGGGCTTGTACCTTGTCCGGGTTGGGGGGGGGGCTTGGACCCCCCCCCCCCAGACCCCCCCCGCGTTAACCTATGCTGAGATCCATATATACATATTAGAAACATTTCATGTCTGCTGAAGTACCTGCTGAAGGAAAGGGTCCGCAACGTAGTCACGTACAAATCAAAGTCCTGGATGCAAACGCATGAAAAAAATTTGAGAACCTCCTTTTTTCTGATGGGGGTTATGGGGGTTCTAACTTTTATCTTGACATGGGCCGTCTATCGTATTCGCTTGTTTTTTCCAGGAACATCAGCTATATTTCAAGGAAATTACTGAGGCTTGTGTTGGTTCTGATGAAAAACGAAGATCAGTATGTTGAATTGAATTATTTCCTTTAAGTAGTCAATGTGTTTTATGTTCTTTGATTTACCACCTAATGTAATCTCATTATTCGCTACCATGGCTTTTGCTATGATTTTGACTGTTTTACGAGTAACGGCTGACAGGCTTTTTCGAGAATCTGACTTAAGTTATTTTAAACACCCGCCAGATCTCTAGTTAGCTCGCACCAAGCTAACACGGTGTCTATGTGGGGCAGCGCAGACACCTTTACAACTATGTAGGGGGCACTAATTTTTAACGCTTTGTTTTACTTTTTAGGAGGCTCTCCAAAGCTTGTCCACAGATACTGGCTTACAACCTGTCCTTCCTCGATTTGCGGTATTTATCACCGAAGGTGTAAGTGAAAGTTTGTGCATCTGCTATGCAATAACCATGGTTCAGTCTGTCAAAGACAAACTACGTACGTATGATCTTAGCTGCGTATTGTGTTGCTGACTGCAGCTGCAGCTATAACATCGACAAACACCTGATTTCTTCAATGACCTTGCATCTGTGTCATGACCGGAGTACGTATATACGTACGTTTGTTCTTTTTGGAAAGTTATTCCTAGTGAAACTTTGCTTACGTCTTTTGCAGCAGTAGCAAGCAACCGTTACTGCTATTGTGCTCTGAGCCTTTTTCGACTATCTGTGTCCCGAATCGTTTGGAATCGGTATGGAATTGTTTCCAAAGAAGTTTACTTTCTTGCACATATCATGCAACTGTAGTGAGCATGTTTTAGATTAAGCTGAACGTGGTTCAGAATAATTTAGCCCTGCTAATATATCTAATGAGGATGATAAAATCTTTGGTCGACAATCCTGCCGTTAATTTGGAACGATTGGTAAGTTTATCTATCATTTTAAGCCATTGCTGCTGGAAAGGTTTGCCGTCATTAACACTTTGATTACGTATGTAAATATTTTGATCAAGCTAGTTATTGACAACAGAAATTGGAAAGTCTGGAAATAGCGTGTTTTTAATTTCTAAATTTTCTATCATTCATAGCTGCACGAGTTTGTACCGTTGATGCTCTCCTGCGTTCTGTCGAGACGATTGTGCAACCGTGACCAGGAAAATCACTGGGCGCTGCGCGACTTTGCTGCTCGTGTCCTCTCCCACATGTGCAAGTATGTTTTTCCACATACTTCTGAAGCTATTGAAAATCTGAGTCTGAGCTCCTCTCTGACACTCACATTAATGTGCACACGTTCGGGTCAAATTTCCATGATTCTTCCATTGTAGACAGACATTTGCAACCTACAGTACGGGACGCGAAAAATTGCTGTTTCATTTACAGAAGCCATAAACAGTCAGTGTCAACATTTCCATTACAAACCTTTGTGTTAAACCTGCCAGTGTATAGACTTGTAAAGGCTCATTTGGGCTGAAACTAAAATAATCGTAATTATTGTACAGTTTTGTTGTCCGCTTTGATAGTTCCTAACGAGGTCATGTTTTCCTTAAATGTAAACAGTGTTCTCTCTCACTCTCTCTCGTAGTCTAGCTTTGTGTATTATAATTTATTTGACGTCGATTTCGTCTTCATTTAAGGAGCCATTTGGAGAGTGTTCCTATTCTGCAAGCTCGTGTTTGTGAAATTCTATCTGGTGTTCTTGATAATGACCATGGAGCTCTTACTGGCAGTTATGGCGCACTATCAGCTTTCAATGAACTTGGAGTTGAGGTTTGTGTAGTTTTTGTCATTTGGACGCACACAGTTGTGAAGTCAATTATGCATTTCACAATGTTGTTTTTTTACGTATGTACTTCCTGCTGCGTTGTCGTAATACTCCAGTATGAGAGTAATGGTCCTCTGGCTACTTTGCAAGAAACTTTCCTATCCATTTAGGGGAATGTCTCGAATCTGTGGAGGAGTGAGTTTGGAGCATATGGTTAACGCGGGGGGGTCTGGGGGGTCCAAGCCCCCCCTCCCAACCCGGACAAGGTACAAGCCCTATCGCCGTCGGGGACAAGGGATAACAGAAAAATGGCCAAGGGGTAACCAAAAATAGCCGGAAAAAATTAGATTTTACACTAAAGTTAAAAAAATTTCCGTCTTTGCCGGAATTTTTTAACTACAATGTTTAATTTTTCGTGAAAATCGGGAAGAATTTTGAAATTTTTTCCAAAATTGAAGATTTTTTGCAAATTTTGATAAAAAATTGCGAATTTTAATAAAATTAGCGTGAATTCTCGAAACATTTTACAAATTTATTCTTGAGGTACAAGCCCCCCCCCCCGAAAGATTTTGTTCAAGGTACAAGCCCCCTCAAAATTTTTTGGGGACCAGCCCCCCAGTTCCAGGTCCCGACCCTATGTTAATGTATGGCTTGGAGTCCTATTAAGCCAGTTTTGCAGATTTGTCCCAAGCTGGTTCTGCCTCAAGCTTAGGAGACAAGTTAGGCATGGTGGTTGGGTAACATTCCTATGCAGTTTGCAGAATTTTTTAAGTACTAGTTTTCCTGAATAAATACGTTGTATTTTCTACGCTAGGAATCAGTACAGTATGCTGTTAAACATTTAGGTTATTGAGTCGTTTGTAATTCCACGTCTGCATCAAATAGGAAATCGCTTGGCAAATGTTATGGCACGTGCCAATCAAGAAGAAAGGGACACTGGAGAACGTGTCAAAACTCTGCTAATGGTCAGTTTAAATTGAAAACGTTTGGTACATAATTTGTAGTAAATAAAATTAGAGCTTTCCTTTTTATAATGATTTAGCCAGTCTTAATTTTAGCTGCTATTATTATATTAAAGAGATTTATGGGAAGTATATTCGAACAGACGAGATCCAGTTTTGATAAATTATTTTAATTTACTTGTTGGTGTAGTATTTGAAGGACAGTTATTTGCAGGCTTTCCCAGGCTCAGGCTTTTTTGTAGTGTTTGTTTTAGAAACTGTTGACTCACTATTTCCGCAGTCAGGGTGGTCTGCCACCTGAGCCTGAGGCGATGACTCTGCTGGGTCCCTATTTGGGTCCAGAACTGTATCCCACCCTCCTGTCCAGACCGGGTGGCGCCATGCCTGCCTCGTCCAGCTCAGGTAGCTCCGTTCCTCACTCTTCCTCGCTGACGCCTCTTTCTCGTTTCCCTGGCAACATGGGACATGTGGGTGGTCTTTGCTTTTTGAAATTTAAAGAATCCCTGTACATTAGATCTCGTCTAGTCGTCTAATATAACTAGTAGATGTCTGCGACTGCATTTACAGCGTGCATTTCTTTGCATCAGGCTATTCCTTCTCTGATTGTGAAATTTTAATAGATCGTCCGCAAGTAAATTTTAGTCATGCAACTGCGACGTCTCTCCAACCAACGATCTTTTACACTGGCTTGCACCAACCATTTTTAACTCGGTGTTACGTTAACTCGGTGTTAACAAGAGATAACTCGCAGTTAGACCGTTGCACCAAATTAGGTTAACGTAACTCGGTGTTAACCTTAAGGTTAACTCGGTGTTAAACACCAAAAAGTTAACCCTCAGCAGGAGTAGGGTTAACCCTTATAGCGACACTATTTCTAAGGATATTACTGTTATTTTTATTGCTGAATTAAATTCTACGGTAAAATATAGGTACTGAGTGATAATTCAATAAATGAGTGGTTAGGACGATTCGGAAAAGCTTCCACAAATTTCTCAATTCCTCAAAAATTGCTTTGACCCAGCTATGATGACTCTTGAAACGAAGGTTCCTTTCAGAAAGGACATTGAGGTAAGGTTTACAGGGAATTAATTTTACAGTGCCCTTCCAGCTCATTGTATTTCATTTTATCAAGTCTAGTACAAGAAAGTATTCTGTTAACCTTATTCTCCAGCCGATAACACCGAGTTAAATGAATGGCTATAACCGCTTCCCGATTGGATGGAAACTGTTTCTGGCTCTCTACGGATTGGCTAACCCTCTGTTAAAAGTTAACTCGGTGTTAACCTTCAGGTTTCGTAACCCTGAGCTGAAAAGCGTTGGTGCAGAGGGTTAGGATTAACCTTGACCATAAGGTTAACTCGGTGTTCTGTAACCTGCTGCACTCAGGGTTAACTCGGTGTTAACCTTAACTTTAATCTTATTTGGTGCAAACGAGCGTTAGTTGATTACTTCTTCTCTATTCTCGCGCTATTCTACTCACGCTTTACAGCTAAACGTGCCCTGTCCTTTGTTTTCATTGACAATTATATTGGTTATTTTTAGCCTAGATACAGTGGCGGAGGGAACGTTACAGTTGTCCAGTCCCAGAGTCAAGCTAACCCGACGCAGCGATTGGTTGTGCTGAAGAGTGACAGTCGTCAGAGCGGCGGTGCGATATCCCCAGCGGCGTCTCGATTTGCTGGCGGAATGGCCGTTCCTATTTCCACAGACGAACGAAGTGTTACGCCGGTTACCGGTCCTGGCGGGAATAGACTGTATATGGTTAAACTGAACTCTAGAAGTGCTTCACCTAGCAGCACGGCTGCCAGTTCACCTGCTAGTGTCATATTTGATTATAATAGTTAACAGTATATTTTTGTCCATTCGACAAATAAAGTGGTTATTCGTTTAGGCCAGCTCATCAAGAGTGCGCAAATCCATAATGCGTAATAGACAGACAAGAGGTGGCTTGCACCAGTCGTGTTTATCTCCCGTTTAAAGTAAACTTGAGTTTAAACTCGTGTTTAATCATTAGTAGGCTTGCACCAGTCAAGTTTAACTTAAACTGGAGTTTAAAATTTGTGTATTTAAACACCACCTACTTAAAATTTAAACTTGAGATGGACCAGGTTTAAGGTCGTGTTTAAGGCACAAATGACAGTTGCTTGCTGTTTTTGACGTCGGCTACAAAAAATAAGAAATCATTAAAGTTGTAAACACAATAATTTTATTAATACCGTCTGATTTACTGTTTTGACGGAAAAATGGTTGCTTTGATTTTTCATCATTAATCTGTCAGTAGCGACTGTACATGCTCACCCTCAAAATAAGTACTTTGAAAAAAATGATTCAATGCTGAGGAAGCAAAAGATGCTTTCTTTTTCTTTTATAACCTCCTGTTTAACGTCAGGTTTAAGTTTATTGAACGTTCTGTTAAATGAAGTCCCATTTAAACCTCACGTTTAGCTGGTGTTTAATTTTAAAATTCTAACTTTTTATTGGCCAAATTTATCATTGTGATTGGTTTGCGGAACTAAAACGTGACCAAGTCATGTTTAAGTCGTGTTTAATTTTAAACACGAGTTTAGTTAAGCAGCAGTTAAACACCACTTGAGCAAGTGATTAAAATTTAAACTTAAACTGGAGTTTAAGTAAACACGAGTTTAAGGGTTATTCATAAATAAACTAAACACGACTGGTGCAAGCCAGCTAAGCTCCATATTCAAAGGCTGAAACTATCCATAACCCAACCCTTCACTTCATATATACACCACCACCCCTCAGTTTAGTGCTCCACCACAAAAATGGTTTCAGTTTAAATTCCAGAAATAGTAACAGTTTCAGTGACGAAAACTGAAACCTGTACAACCTTTTAGTTTTAGTTTCAGTGCCTGAAATATCAGTAGTATGTTACATATCAGCAATCCAGAAGGGTTGAAATCAGTGTAAATAATCTAGTCTTAGTCTGGCTTAGTGGTAGAGCGTTTAAGTCAAAGCTTGGCGGTTCGATCCCCTTCCTAGACACCTTTCTTCGCACCTTTCAATCCTACTTTCAACCTTTCACAAGTATAAGCTAAATTTGTAAGCTTAAACTGAGCTAACGAACGCGCTAACGCTGAACCAACCAACGCTAACGAACGAAAACTGGCTTCAGATTCACATTCTGCGGCCCCGCACTAGAGCTTGGCTCGAATTAATGTCCTTATCAAAGCAAAACTCAACCTAGCACTGAAAGTAGTTTTCATCGATACTCGTCTTTGATGTTGTTCACCGGCCCAATTTTTCGTGTGTCGGTCGGCCAAGCTCGCGACGCTGGCCGGCCTACCGGTGCCACTTTTTGCCGGCTATACAAAATACAAATAAGAAAAACAGTATAAGACAATTTTGTAGGCCACGTTTAAGGCGATAAGCCGCAAAAACTGTCACCGGCCGGCCTGTATCTGGTAGTAGAGTTGGGACCGGTTCCAATTTTCAAAACCGGTTCCGGTTCCGGTTCTAGAGTACCGGTTCCGGTTCCGGTTCCGGTTCCGGTTCCGGTTCTAGCTTCCGGTTCCCGGTTCCAAGTACAAAATTCGTAGTTACATTTTAACATTATTTAATATTGGATGCAGGCTCCCAGCAAGGGTTATACAATCAAAATTATAAACCAATATTGCAAAACAATTGGAATAGGTAATGCGATAATAACCAACTGGGTTTTTGTTGACTTTGAATTTTAAAGTTTTTGCCTTAGTTTGAGTTTGCTCCATTACAAATGTTGTTACTATATGCACAACATACATTAAAACTTTTAAAAAAATTAATTAATTATGGTCGAGCAAATTGTTTTGATAATTAACGGTGAGATTCTACTGTGCATCTACATGCAGACAGCGCCTTGTGAACAGAATCTTGTAAAACTGCACAACGTTTCAGTAAAACGTGCTGAGAATTGAGATATACTGGGGCTTAAATTTTTTATTTCTTTAAAAAGAGTACAGTGTCTCTAAAGCAGCAAATAGTTTCCAAAAAATTTAAATGCATTTAAAATATTTAAAAGCTGAAAGCCAAATTGGAAAGAAGAACATATATATTAAAGTTATATTTAACGAAGAAATGTACAGTCGCTTGATTAAACGAAATAGCTAACAGATTACTTCTACAGGCTGTTCATTACTTGAACTTTGACTTTCGTCTCAGATGCCGATTGCTTAAAAATTAGAAATTAAGTACTCAAATTTCGAAGTTTTCTACTCCTGTAAAATTTACTACATTTTTTAAAAAATATTGCTTCAATCTTGCTTGCTGACAACACCACCTTCCATTTACCAATTTTTTGAGAAGATATACTCAATTTCCCACTACATCCCATCGGGCTCTCATTTTTTCTATGAGGTTAATATTCAGATATGTAAGCTGGTTAAAGTTTTCATTCGGCGTCCGTATCGGTCACGTCTGAACGAAAGTGCCCGTCTTTCATCAATTACAATTGGAATTTTAGAACAGAAAATTTTAAAAATTCGTTAAAATTAATTTAGAGACATTTTCACAACTGCATTTTGTGAGACACACAAAATTACTTAACAAAATTTGAAAAATCAGAAGCATGAAAACAAAAAATTACGAAATTCCAGAATAAAGGAAGTAGAATTTTTCCCTTGCAATACATGTTCCTAATTTTTCAAGTATGTTTAACATTTAATTTTTGTCTTAACTCAGACGGGATAATGTCACTAATGTTCAGTCAAAGAAATATTTGACATTTCTCTTAATTCTTTGCCTCGGATTCAGCGAAAGCTGAAACGTGCCTCGATCACCTGAAAAGGGGAAGCGGGGAGTTTGTGTCACCTTCAGTGGAAGCTGAATCTATGTCGTTTCAAGTTTAGGCTCTAAATTTATTCTATGGACTTTCAGTTTCAGTGCCAATAATTGTACCTTCATTTCACGTTTAGTTTGAAATTCTTAATTATTATCAGTCTCATCCTACATATTTCGCCTTCAGGTCTAAATTTGTTTAGTTTCAGTTCAAACTAGATCTTTAGTTTCAATTTCAGTCAGTAGTTTGAAAAAGATAATATGAATGAATGGCAACACTGAATGGCAACCACAAATTCCAGCTTTTGCAAAATTTAAACTCCTGCAAAAATTAGTTCAAGTCCATTTTTAAGAGTGGAACCGGCCGGTTCCAAATTCTACCGGTTCCGGTTCCGGTTCCGGTTCTAAATTTCCTTCCGGTTCGGTTCCGGTTCCGGTTCCGGTTCCGGTTCCAACCGGTTCTAATGGAACCGGTCCCAACTCTATCTGGTAGGCCGGCCGGCCGGCTGGCCTGTTCTCTGCCGGCGGCCGTCGGCCGGCCGGCCCACTCTGGCTGGACTAGACGGTCTAGACAGGGCCGGTGCACAACACTACTCGTCTTGAATTGATTTCGTAGTCCACCAATCGTCGATAAGACAACACAATAATTGGCATACTGTCTGTTTTATTTCAGTTTTGGAGCTGTCTGACTCTCAAAATATGTGGAGGTTCAGTCAAAGTATATCGGCTCGACGTTGTTGAATGATTGAAAAAACCATTGTTCAGAAGTCGTATCCTACGTAGGGTTGCGCCGGGGCCGTGTAACGGGGCCGAGGCCCGGGCCGAGCCGGGGCCGGGCCGGCCCCGTTTCGGCCCGGCCCCGCAAAATTTTTTAACGGCCCGGCCCCGGCCCGGCCCCGTCGACTTTGGGGCCCGGGCCCGTTACACGGCCCCGGCGGCCCCGTGGGCCCCGACGGCCCCGTAAGCCCCGGCGGCCCCGTGGGCCCCGTCGGGCCGTCAGGATGTATATAACACACTTTATTATATATTTTCTGCTGTGCATATGGCTATTTCTTTGCGTATATAGTAGTGATATTTCAGGCAGCCTTTTTATTTCAGTTTCAGGCGGTTGCTCGTCGGAATTTCAGATTCAAATTCAGTTTCAGTTTCAGGACTAATTTTATCTGATTTTCAGTTTCCGTTTCAGGTCTCATTTTATTTGATTTTCAGTTTCAGACGGTTGTTCACAGGAACTTCAAATTCAGATTCAGTTTCAGGTCTCATCCAAATAAATTTCAGTTTCAGTTTAAGTTTCAGGTGCTGAAACATCACTAGTATATGTAGCCCAGCACACAATTCTCTGTAACGTGACGTTGTGCCAGCCACAGATGGACGCGGGACGAAATTTTTCGGCCCGCCCCTCCGGCCCCGAACTAAATTTGCTTGTTCCGTCCCGCGGGATCTCGTAGTCCCGCAAATTTGATAAATCCTATCCCTCAAAATCCCGCATCATTTTGTAATTATCTAATTAATTAAAATTAATAATAATTCAGTAATTCCTGTAAACTTTCGAAATTAAAAAGCTTTCTGTTTTACATTGCTTCACGTTCCCTATTTTCTGTTAGTTATTTTGAATGTATAATTAGATATTTAAATAAATACTATTATTGCTAAATAAATTAATTTAAATAAAATATAATAATATATACTATATTAAATTTAGACTTAGAGATATTCCAGTTTTTTTGATCGAACCAGAAGCTTTTTGTTTCCATTTCAGCAAGGTTTGCTTAGTAAAGTTGATAGATAGGAAAGTTAAAGTTCGACTCTGATCTATTTAGAAAACTAATCTCAATTCCGTTTGTTGATATTTCGTTAGTTTCACTAGTCAAATAGGAGTTAATGTCGCAAGATAATGTTGTATTGTAAAGAAATCAAAGCGTATACTGCAAACTTATTTTGAACTATTGACAAATTAAAATTAGAAAACCAATTTTAGATTATTATTTTGCGCGAAACGATCGCGAAATGATTGACTTGTCACTAGTTATTTCTTTTGATATCGAACTGAAATTATTTTTTAAATACCTGAGTAAAGGTTTCTGATTTCTTAGCAGGCGCTAGTCTTCCCTTCCTTAGCATACAAAATAACAAAATAGCACAATTACAGTATTTGGTTCAGCAATACAACCTACGTTCTTCCTACTTCATTCCAAATTATGGAAAAGCCAAACATTTATTGTAATTTCATGATTCGCCTGTCAAACGCTAAACCCAATGCACCTATGTGTAGCTCCTAAGCAACACTGGTGCTCAAAACTCCGCAATCGCTTGACTGCGTGTGGGCTGTCAGTTCTGCTGCTTAAATATTGTATAAACCTAATTTAAATAATTTGAGCACAAAAATCTTGCCTAAGCTGTGTTGAACTGCTGAAGATAGGACTTCTGAATAGAGAAATGACTCACAATGTACTAAACATAGGATCCGAATGAAGCATAAAGACTGCCAGTATGAGGTATATTGCCAATAGTCTTGCAAGGGGTAAGCAAAAGGCTGTTAAATGGAGTCTGGGGACGCTGGGGCCGTCGGGGCCGCCGGAGCCGTGTAACAGGGCCGGGGCCGGGGCCATGTAACGGGGCCGGGGCCGAGGCCGTGTAACGGGGCCGGGGCTTGGGGCCGGGCCCGGGCCGGGCCGGGCCGCGTATTTATAAAATGCACTCACACTACGCGCATATGGAAAGTGCACGGGTGTGACGCGCACTGTTAGGAAAATGCACTCACACTACGCGCATATGGAAAGTGCACGGGCATGACGCGCAATATTTGGAAAATGCACTCACATTAGGCTCATTATGGGAAAATTATAGTTGCATATAATCTAATTTTATGTCCTTTCACGTTCATACGGTTGCAATACCAGCGGTTGTTCCATCAAGAGTAATATACTACGTAAAGGCGCATATAATAAGGTTTATATCACGGTTGCGTTTAATTGAGTAATTTATCACAAATTAGAGAAAATCAAATGGATTACATGTGTAAAAACTGACAGACCGACAGACATAATATTATATACGTTCTGACGTAATAAATCAAACTAGGAAGGAAACCAAGGAACGATCAGGAATAAAGTTCTTCGTTAAAAGAATCTTCCTGGAGGTATAAGTTATCGGTTTTACTCATCGGTTTTACAGTAACATTACGTGGCCTCCTAATACAAAAGACTCTGACTAATCTAAGTTTTGGCTTAACCGTAGTAGTCTTCAAAGCTGACTGTGTAAACAGCTTGCCAAATGCCAAATATTAAAGCAAATTTATGTGGCTTTCTGTTTAAAATTAAACCTAAAAATATTCGGATCTTTTGCGCTTTGCCCCCAGCCCTAACTTTTGATTTTTTGACCAATAACTTTGAAATTTGGCATGGGTGCATGTACGACTGGTGGCTGATAAAATCAAAAATTAAAAATTTTAAAATTTTAAAAGTAAAATACTTAAATTATAGCTTGAACATAGGGGACCAAGGGGAACCGAAAATTCTTTTTTAAAATCTTTTGCTGAATGAACACTTGCATATAGGGGTTTTTAGGGGCGTTGGGCACTAATCTGAAATCTGTTATCTCCGCATATGCTTTCATGTTAAGGTGGTGATTCCTTTTGGGCACATATTGTTGTTTGACGGCGTAAATCAAGATGAAATTTGATGAAACTTTCCGAAATAAGTTCTTTTAGCGTTCTAACACCCTCCGCGCAATCCCGATTCAAAAGTTCGAGATTACTGGTCAGGGCGGGTTTTCCCAATTTCTGAAAGTTTGGCAGCAGCTACACAATTATGACTGTATGCATTCGAAAGATCTCATTGAGTTTCACATTTTTGCTTTTTAAAGCAAGCTTCTAGCTTTTCTCAAAACGTGATATATAGCCGATTTTCTTGTTTTGGCGTCGAAAACTTGTCATTTTTTGCAGAAATCAAATAATCTAACATTTCTTGAACTACGCAAGCAGTAAAATCAAACTAAGGGCATCGATCTGAAGGTCTCACAGGGACAAATTATCAAGTTACATTTTGATATAAAAATGGCTTCTTTACTCCAAGTTATGAATGAGTAATAATGGTGCAAACTTTGAGTTGCAAGTAGTTTGATTAGTTTGATTTATTATGTTAAATTCAGGCCAACTGCCTGGACTAGACCTGAATTATGAATGGCGGGACGATTGCAGGTTGGATTCGCCGTGGCCTAATATCTAATCCGGCTGAGTGTACCTTACCTAATCTAATTCACGTCGGTTACCTTACAGCATCAGATCATTCGGCAAACCATAACCAACTGCAAGTCCAAGTGGCGTACAAATAAATTTATTAATAATGGGGCACAACCCAACTAATCACGACGGAGACACATACAACAACTGACTGTCTAGACTTTAACATCAACAGGTTAGCTAGCGAGACTGATGAACTTTACACACAAGGGTGCTTACATTGACTGTTTGTACGCCTTAATTTTAGTGATACTTCACATCTTCCCCCGGTGAAGAAAATTTTAGCGCCTGCTAAAAAGCAGTAAGAGGGAAGAGAATGCTACCAATAATGTTTTCAAAAGTAACGTCCCATGTGACCAGTTATGTGCGTATCCTGGCACTTTTAAGTCCATGGTAATAAAAATCGTAACAAGAATGAATAGAAATTGTTGATATAGAAAATGGTAGCATAATAGTCTTTGAACCAGGCAAGTACCGAAATTGGGGTATATGTACTTAAAAGTACTCATGAACGAAAATAGTACCATAAGAGTGATACAATTCAATCAAGACTATTAAAAAGGTTCTCAGAAAAAGGACTCAATAGGATTGACAATTCGAAATGATACCATCATAAAAACAATAAACCACAGAATATAAAACCACAAATAGACAAAATACAATAAGCAATCAATCAATCAATCACGTATACAACAATGACCGGTCAATCACTTACACACTCAGTCACACAAAGTCACAATTATACATTAAGCAAATATAAAATTTACATGAAACAATTAACTACTGTACGAAGTCCTAACTACAGCAATGATACAAAAACAAACAAAACAAATTCCTATCTAAACATCTATACAATACGCGAGCAAAAAATAATTGTCCTAGCTAAACAATTCATACCAGTAAAGACAAAAATATTTTTAGCTAAGCTATACACGGTACAAAACAAAGAATATCCTAACAAATACACGTACTTACAATAATCTCATACTCCAAAAGACTACAAACAAATTAGGCTAAATTTTCATTCGAAACCCTTGATATCGTTAGATACCATCTGGCGAAAACTGAACCTAATTAATTATAGATACACAAAAAATGCATTATACAACATGAGTAACGATACCTACGTAACATACAGAATTAATTTTGAAAACGGATTTCAAAGTAATGTTTTTGAACGGAATTGAGAAATTTGTGGAAGCTTTTTCCGAATCGTTCTAAGGTCACTCATTTATGCAATTGTCACTCAGTACCTATATTCTACCATAGAATTTAATTAAGCAATATTTAAGCAATAAAAATAATAGTAATATCCTTAGAAATAGTGGCGCTATAAGGGTTAACCCTACTCCCGCTGAGGGTTAACTTTTGGTGTTTAACACCGAGTTACGTTAACCTAATTTGGTGCAACGGTCTAACTGCGGGTTATCTCTTGTTAACACCGAGTTAAAAATGGTTGGTGCAAGCCAGTGTTAATGAAAGCAAGAAGAGTACACAATGAATAAAAGTATGCCACTAGGCATGCTCTGTCTTCTCAAAGCAAAAAATGCTCTGTTCGCTAACGGCTGACCCTACCCCCGCAAAATAACCTAGGCTGCTGACCCTACCTCCGCAAAATAACCTAATCTAATAACCCTCCTGTAATCAGTACCTGATCGAAACGGGTACACGGGGAAAAGGTACACTCATTTGCTCTATGTTTACGTGTTTAAGCTCGAAAACACAAGCAGTTGTATGGGTGGAAATGGTACCTGCTACAAACAAGCTTCAAATCGTAGCAATCAAATTAAATTTCTTTGAAGTGATGGGTCTAATTTGCTTGGGGAGGTGTTGTGGGAGTCAGCCATTAGAAAAAAATGCAGTTTTTGTTCTGGTAAGAGAGCACGCCTAGTGGTATATACATATACTCTTTTTGCTTAATGCACTCTTGATGAAAGGAAATTGACATAGTTTCATTTACTGTGACAGATAAAGATGGGTTTGAATTAAATCAAAATATAACACATGAAATAAAACATGCTGTCTGTTAAATAAAATAAGTCTCTATGCCAACTAATTACAGTTAGCTACATTAATTATATAATTATATAAATAAATATATGTTACCAAGAGTACATAATAACTATAAGAGTGGGACAAGCGTCACACTTGTACTAGGCCGGGGACATGATTTGCAAGATAACGGCTGACCTCCCCCCACAAATGAGTACCTAGCAAACATGTACGCTCGCTGGTATGTTTGTGTTGAAGCTTAAAGGCCAGCTGCTTGCAGTTTCGGGCTTCAACACAAACATACAAGCGAGTGAGCGTGCACAAGGTACTCATTTGTGGAGGATCACCGTGGTCCAATTTATGGGGGCGGAGGTCAGCAGTTAACGTGCAGATAGTGTCCCCGGCCTAATAACTAAGAGTGTTACGATTGTCACACTCTAAGTTATTAGGGAACTGTTGATATTACACAATTATTTTCTTAATACTTTCAATAGTAGGCTATATAAAACAAAATAAGACAAAATGTAGTTGTAAAGTAAATTTCAATTCAAGCTAGACTACAAGCTGTAGGTAAGAAATAACAGAAATTAATTTCTACTTTGCAACTGAAAGGTCCTGATAAAGAATTGTCTCGATTTCTGCAAATGTTTCTTGCAAACAAAACCTTTTAAACATAATACCTTTTAAAATAATAATCTAGTTTTCGCGTCGTCAGTTTGCAATAATCACCAGTTCTGTTGTGCTGAAAAACATCTCTATGCCAAATTTCTTGTACTTCTACTAAAACTTGCAAACAAAATCACAAATTTACTTTTTGAGGCCGTTTCGAGTAGACAATAGTTAGCAAATTATCTCAGACCTCTTGAAATCGACCACCGTACTCGAATTCAGCAAGATTTTCAAATTTAATAAAGTTTCAGCTGGCTAGCCGAAATTCAGCAAAATTTCTTCTTTCAGAGATCTAAAGATTTTGCGAAGTTGACTTCAGAAGCAACGCCTACATTCCCGGCCCCCTAACACTGATTACAAAACAGACAATACGTCAGCATTAACAGCACCGCATTAATCCCAGTGTTATGCTACAATAATCAACTACGAAATTAGTGCAAAGATTAACGTTTTGAAATGTTCAAATCTAACAGAGAGAAGAATCATCTAAAAAATTTAAATACAATATCACAAAAGTAAACATTTTCAGAAAAAAACAATTATAAACAATTAAAATTTACACAAGAAACAAAATGGATAAAACAAACAAACAAGCAAAAAGAGTAGAAGGCAGTTTTACGATATAACACAATCATTTCGACCAGTAGGGGAGGAAGCCGAGACCAGATCCATATGGCCCACGTCTTCCAGTTTCAGAGTCTGAATTCGACTGAAAAATTTAGAATCAAGATCCTCGTCAGTGGAGGGAGAGGGTGAGGATCCCCGGGAGTCATTCGAGTCGGAATGAGTCGTTTGAGAGGAGTCGGGATTGGAGCGTCGCCGAGCCGCCAGTCCTCCTCCTCCTCCTCCTCCTCCAGACGAACCGGCGCCACCAGGAGGTATCTGGGGAGACCTGGACTCGCCGCCTTCATCCAGAGCAAACAGTCTGTTGGGGGCGGTGGGGGAGGGAGAGGTTTCACCGTTGGTCGCCTTGTACTGAGACTTGGAGGCAAAGGATACCACACTGTTGTTTACTGCCGGTCCAGAAGAGCTACCTGTAGGAGCGGTTGTGCTAGACTTTTTCTGTGTCGGCGGTTGGCTACTGTTGCCACCACTGGACAGTTTCTTTGCCACCTTTTCCGTAGAAGCACCAGCTGCTGCGACCGGGGTAGCATCCTTGAGCAGGGAGGCGGGAACCACCGGACGCTCAGCCTCTTCCATGGCCGCCAGGTGACGTAAGACTGCCTTCAGCATAGGCTGATAGCCGGCACTGAAAAAACAGACATGAAAAATATGTTCTGCCCAAAATTTTCACAACATTAGTAAAGCGAAAAATTCCTGAGTTAAAACGCGAAACAATGAAAACCGACAATTTCAATACGACATGCTTCCCCATTTTTACAACGTAAACATGCAGTTGAATCGAACACGAAGACAGTGGGTCAAACAGATCTCAGTTGGTATATATTTTGAGATCTGAGATGAGTGCGGAGGGCCCGATTATGGACTATGAAAAATGATGTCCTATCCTATTACTTAAGATTAGACGAAAAGGAAAGTTCTATATGTATGTGATAGCTGGTAAAAGTATTATTTTATTACATAGGTAAAAGTATTATTTTATTACATAGGTAAAAGTATTATTTTATTACATAGGTAAAAGTATTATTTTATTACATATATGTACTATACAATCAAGTGTGTGTACCACTCATTTTCAGACCACAACAGCAGCTGGCACAACCCTTGCTTCAGATTAGCCAAAATGCCAATGGGAAAAGAGTTAATGGTGGCCGGATTTACTGAACGGACAAAAGCTACCATATCGTGTAGTACCAAACAAATTAGCAGCAGCCAATCAGCACAGCCCGCCTCTGCAAACACCAGCTGCAGAAATCTAAAATAAAAATTCACGTTTTCGCAATATAGGCATAACTTTTGCATTATATTGAGCTTCTAGTCATACAAACTTCAACGTATCGTCAACAATACCTATGTAGAAGTCATGTTAGATCTCACTTCCTTATAAGAAATTGACAAACTCCGCAAGAAGCATTTACCTAAGTTGTACTTCAGGTTGGTGTGGACCTTTGGCCACGGTTGAACTGATCTGATCCAACTGTTCCCATTCAACCTCCGAGGAAACAGCGTCATCCCACCCGCCCGAGCCTCCGAACAAACTTTCTTCAGTCAGATCACTTTCAGCTGTACAAAACAAAGAAAAACGAAAATTCATAATACCTAAATTCAACAGTATCCAGCAAAGAATACCTGGATTTATGAGTTTTCGAAAAATCCCTCTCAGAAATCGGCGCCCCCCCAGGTTACCCTCATCAAGAAATTTTGGTTTGGGAAAGTCATTTATTCTATGCTACACTTCGTATACTCACTCAACACATATTCGTTATTATGCTTGAAATGGATTGAAACTAACAAAATTTAAAATGAGCCAAGAATCAGCATTTACAGCCAATTAATAGTACCTTTCAAATGAAGCTTAGCCTCAACAGAGGCATGGGGAGACAAGGGGAGTTCACGATTCTGCTGTCGAATCAGAAGCTGCTTCATCTTTGTGGTAGAGGTCACGTGACGCTCAGCGCCCTGTAGATCCGTAAAACCGGACCAGGAACCACCCTTTGGCAACGGACAGCCTGAATCGTCAGAATTCTGCGTTATTACCTGCAGCGGCTCGTTCAAAGACAACAAAGAACCTGCAAACATTCAAGCATGTAGCAATGAATAATAGCGTTATCATGCAAAACAATAAATTTAATATTTCACTGATATTTTTAAGATAACACAGGAAATCAAACAGTATTTTATGTCCACGAAATATAATCTAGAGAAAATTTTTAAAGCTGATAACATTCCGCACATTTTCTGGCGCAGAAGTGAGAAAGCTACACAATGAAAAGGTAATACTACCTTTAGAGCGGGGACTAGCAGGCAATGAACCGATATTGAGCATAGGATAGGGCCACTGAAAATCTTTGTGCAACAGTTTCAAACATTTCACAAAGTCTCTGACCTTCGCAGCATCATTTCTGAAAAAGAGAACAGAAATTAAAGGAACAATCAAACTTACAGAAATCAGACAAGACACTACATAAGTATAGGTACTGCACTGTATACTGTAGGTACCAAGCAAAAAGCCTAGCCCAAAATAAGTTGTAACTATATACCTTTCTCTATTTAGCCACAGCACGAGATGATAGTCCAAATGAGCAGAAAAGCAACCAAGGTCATAGAGCTGACCCTCAGATAAAAGCCGTCTAGCGTGCTGTCTTAGAATTAAATTCAAATAGAAATGAGTCGGATTTTCCTTTAGCTCTCGAGATCGTCTAAAATCAATAATCAGTACACTAAAACAGCCATCCATAGAAACATTCAAAATCGACACCAAACTCTATTCTGTTGTTATCACAACAAATTCAAAAATATTCCAGAACTTAGCTGAGGCGGAAAATGTTGTAAGCACCGAATCATGCAATGGTGCAAAATGTTAGCCAGGAAACTGGAAATGAAGCAGAGTTGAAAAATTTTTTGCAAACGTCAAAAATTGCTAAGGAAAGTTTTCAAAAGCCACGAAAATTTTTAAAATGTCAAAATCTTGCTATAGAATGGCTTAAAAAGCGTAAATTAAGTAAAAAGTTACTAACTTTCGCTCCGACGGCGCAAAAACCTTTTAGAATACCCCTGCTGCATATATTTACAGCTTGAGACATCAAATTCAACACTCTGCCTGCCGGCTCTACCTTCTGGTTCCGGACGTCTCACTGCGATGTTTCGGCTCAGATCTGGACTTGGACAGCTTAGCCTTGGCTGCCGTCGAATCTGCCGACCGTTGCTGTCCAGTCCTGCTGCTGCTGCTGTTGTGACAAAGTCCCTTCTCGTCTGGTGGGTGACCTCCAACCGACTGTGAGAGGGACCCTGTCGGATGCGAGGACTGTGGAAGGGGCGGGGAACCGGAGACGGACATGGAAAAGGATGAATGACGCTGACGCTCCACGCCGGGAGGTCGAAACAGGAGAAGGGCATCCGCGTCATCCGCGTCAAAGTCAAAATGAGACGTCGTGGAAAGGCGAGGACCCGCAGAGCCCTTCAGCATGGCTGGAGTTCTGGCCGGCGTCTGAATGTCGTCTGGATCTGTACGAAAGAACAAAAGACTATTAACAGCTCATATAATCTGATGCAAAATTTAAAAATTGGGATAATATCCACAAAATACAAGAGGTTTTGTGCTGTTTGCTTCTTTTGTCAATGGTCCATCATTATGTGAAATGTATTGTGTATTACAGCATAGTATTTGACAATTATCAAATAAAAATAGCTTAGTAGCAAACAAAAACTAAACAGAAAAGCATTTCCTTAATAACGGCTACTTTAACCATACTCTATACATATTCTCTCGTCCATATTCTCTACTTGCGGCTACCTTTTAAATAAACCCTAGCTTCACAAACTGCAACTTCACTTACCAATTGCTGACAGAAATCTGACAATATCTTTGGCTATCTAAAACAAATAAGCTTTAAAAAGTTCAACGAAATAATCAACAACACTACGATACAATGCAATAAAGCTTGTCCAGCATAATTATTATGCACAACACCAGTTTTATGATTACTTTGCTACAATTTTTGCAACTTTGAAGTGCTTAAAAATCAGTTTATACCTTCCACTGCTTTGCCATCAGTGCAGCTTCAAGTAAATGAGTAGCATGATCACGTGATGACCACCCAGGTTCTAGGTTCTGCAGGACTATCAGAAATGAGGCAGCTATGTCGAGTTTTCCTTCACGAATGCATGCCTAAGATTAAACAAAGTATCCATGATTCGGTAAAGTCACCACTATCCGATACGTCGGAATGTATGAATAAATCCGTATGTATGAGCCCCGACAGTATGAGCCAGAAAATAGGCCCACGGAGTAAACATAGTAAATATGAAAAAACCAACGGAAGAAACATCATCCATTAAAGCACAACCGGAAAAATATTCGTTATTTGACATATGTCTATTACAGGAAAATACCGTTTACCCCCAAAATTCTCCCTTCTATTGTATGCATTACAGCGACAAAGCATAAAAAGAAAGAATCCTACTTCGAAAAGTTCAGCAGGATCTCCCACACTCTGGAACAGGTGCTTCCATAGGGCTATCTCAGTTTTCCTTGCACAGTGTGCAACAGTTTCCAAAAATTCTGGAAATTCCTGAATAAATGCAACCACACGCGGCAACAAGGGGTCTAAAAAGAAAATTTACTTTACGTAAAAATACACTACTTGTATTAATCTAAAAATCACTGAGGCGAAAGGCCCAAATGAAAAAGTCCAAGAAAAAGAAATGTGGTAATATGCAGGTTCAATTGACAAAAAGCGTACCAGGGATGGCTTCAGAACTGGTCGCTTCCTCTTCCAACACAATATGAAGCAGCAACTCCAGTACATGAGAAAAGTAAGACAGATTTCGACATGTAGCAGCAATCTGAAGGGCGTAAATGCCAAGGCTAAAAGGTCAGATAATCAGTGTTAAACAGACTCAAACCGACACAATAAACGTGAAAAAGCAAAGAGACAATATGAAGAAGAAGACATGATGCAACTAACTGGAAATCAAGAAATAAATAGGTAACAAACAGTGAAAAATCTAACTTTCGCTTCAGCAGTTGTCGCAGGATGTGATGCAAATGTACTTCGCTCTGAAATTATACTGCAATTGAATTATTACAAAATTACAATTGAAGAAAATGCTACAAGAATGGATACATGCTTCAAAAGTACCGACGCTACGCATAACAGGGAAAACAGTCGATACATTAGCTACATTATCGGATTCACAGTATACAAGAAAAAGCTTCGACTTCACTGACTAAAACCACGCAAAATTTCGTTATTCAATTAATCTTAATTAAGCAGGCAATCTGCTTATTTAATTACATACTTTGCGCATCACGACTAAATGCGATATCCGCTCAGCATTCTCCATGCGACAGTACTGAGCAGCCGACTCAACCCCAACAGCTACACAGTGGCTGTTCAGAAGCACTGCAAAAAGAAAGAAAAAACTAATCTTATACAAGTATGAAAAATGCTCCTTGCAGTCGCATGAAAAAGTTAATATGAGCTATGATGGTCAACATTCGGTAAATGTGTCAAAGATTTAAAATGTTTAATATGAGCCAACATCTAAATAAGTAGAGGACAAGATGTAAACGGCTAATATGAGCCGCTACGTTTCTCTTGGGCTCATATTGACGCTCATTTAGCTTTTGCTTACTTTTAATCCAACACTGAAATGGCTTGCATGAATAACGACGCATAAACATTAATTTTGCAAAGCTGTACGTAAATGTTTTCTTCTCCACCGCTACATCCAAGTACACATTTAAGGCCACCACATAAAGTCAACAAAACGAAACCAAGTCCAATCTAATGAAGAAACGAAAATGTGGAACTTACACATGTTGTGAAATCTTGAGAAATCACATTTGAAGTTATCATCGCAATCATCACATTAATTCAATATTCCCAAGCCAATCAAATCGTTTATAAACACTGATGCTTATATGAGAACCGTAAACTGTATATGTTTGCCATTTTAGTCGCGTCAATATGAGCCCAAGAGAAACGTAGCGGCTCATATTAGCCGTTTACATCTTGTCCTCTACTTATTTAGATGTTGGCTCATATTAAACATTTTAAATCTTGTCCTTGACACATTTAAATGTTGACCATCATAGCTCATATTAACTTTTTCATGCGACTGCAAGGAGCATTTTTAATACTTGTCCTCAGTCTAGTTTTTGGGAACGCTACCATATAGTAACTGTAACTGTGGCAGTAGCAATCACAAATTCCACCAGTGAATTCCCTATACCCAATAAGCTTTGCATGCAAAAATTCAGCGTTTCAGCTATCTCCAGTAGCTTGAACCAGGAACTGGTTCAACTTTGAACCAGTTGAACCAGATCTGGCCAGCCATGGGTCAGATCAGCAAAGTTACACCACCACTGAATTCCCCATGCCCAACAACCTTTGTATGCAAGATTTCAGCCTTCCAACTATCTCCAGTAGCGTGAACCAGGAACTGGTTCAACTTTGAGCCAGTTGAACCAGTTGAACCAGATCTGGCCAGCCATGAGTTGGATCAGCAAAGTTACACCACCACTGAATTCCCCATGCACAACAACCTTTGTATGCAAGATTTCAGCCTTTCAGCTATCTTCAGTAGCTTGAACCAGGACCTGGTTCAACATTGAACCAGTTGAACCAGATCTGGCCAGCCATGGGTCGGTTCACCAAAGTTACACCACCAATGAATTCCCCTTGCCCAATAACCTTTGTATGCAAAATTTCAGCCTTCTAGCTATCTCCAGTTGCTTGAACCAGGACCTGGTTCAACTTTGAACCAGTAGAACCAGATCTGGCCAGCCATTGGTCAGATCAGCAAAGTTACACCACCACCACTGAATTCCCCATGCCCAACAACCTTTGTATGCAAGATTTCAGCCTTCCAACTATCTCCAGTAGCTTGAACCAGGAACTGGTTCAACATTGAATCAGTTGAACCAGATCTGGCCAGCCATGGGTCAGATCAGCAAAGTAACACCACTAGTGAATTCCCCATGCCCAATAACCTCTGTATGCAAGATTTCAGCCTTTCAGCTATCTCCAGTAGCTTGAACCAGGAACTGGTTCAACTTTGAACCAGTTGAACCAGATCTGGCCAGGCATGGGTCGGATCACCAAAGTAACACCACCAGTGAATTCCCCATGCCCAATAACCTTTGTATGCAAAATTTCAGCATTCCAACTATCTCCAGTAGCTTGAACCAGGACCTGGTTCAATTTTGAACCAGTTGAACCAGATCTGGGCAGCCATGGGTCGGATCACCAAAGTAACACCACCAGTGAATTCCCCATGCCCAATAACCGTTGTATGCAAAATTTCAGCCTTCTAGCTATCTCCAGTAGCTTGAACCAGGAACTGGTTCAACTTTGAACCAGTTGAACCAGATGAACCAGGCGAGATACGGTGTCGGCACTATGCTCATCGTGTTCAGCGACCCCGATTTACTATATACGGGTACCACCCCAAGGCCGAAAAACGCTTTTTTTGCCCGTTTTAGACTATTTTTAAATTTTCGGACTTAGAAATTTTTCAGCTTGAAGGTGTCCAAAAACGCTATTTTTTCCATTTTTGACCATCTATAAAAATCGAACCAGATTGAAATTCGGAAAAAAACATAAACTTGCTAAGTACCATTGCCTAGATATTCAAAAAATAGTATAGAAAAATTTTTCCTATGGGCCGTTCGAAAAATCGAGTTAACACAAAATTGACAAAAATCATGCTGAATACAGAGGAAAAAACCCCCACTTTCAAACCCGTAAGAGAAAGTAGATTTTTTCAAAGTTCATTTTTTTCCGGGCAAGTTTGGTATCATTCGAAAGCTCTCGGCCTGGAGATTTCAAAAATGTAAATATTAGCTCTTAGTTCCTTCCCGTTAATTAGTTATGCCTAATTAGCACTTTTCAAAATCCGCAAAGTGCCTTTATAGCTCATATTATGGGGGGCTCTCCGAGCACCCCCATGATAAAAACACATTAAGAGAAGCAAGTTCTGCAAGCCTAAATACTTCTGTCTACAAAAAATGTCAGTTCATTTATGATATATTTTAGGTTTAACTTACACAAAGGCCTAACAGATAGCTCAACAGGCAGCATGATTCGTTTTGATATGAAATTGATACTCTTGGGAGAATCTTTAGGAAATAACGGCATCCATACCTATAAATTTAAGTTGTTCGACGAGTGTAAGACATGGTGCAGTACATGGTGCAGTACATGGTACAGACATAGTACACGATCAGGTATTCAATATTATTATTTTTGGGATCCAGTATTGAAAATTGAAAGCCCTCAGATCAGAACAGCAATTAATTGTTCACTTTACAGGTATAAAATTTACAACTTCTTCATAACTACAGACAATCAGGTTTCTTAGAAAACCGGACCAGATTTTGCGTATTTTTGATTTTTTTTAAAAATATTTTTGTTTAAAAGAACTTAAGAGTACTTTAAGCTCGACTGCGTATAGACGCAGTATTTTACGCAAAAAACGTGCATACAATAGACATAAGTACGTACCTTTAGACCTCTACAACCACACCATAGCCAGAGGGCTTGACTGAGATGGGGTCTAGCAGACTGGGGCTCAGAACAGCACCACACTTCTTCAACGCAGGATGCGACCAGCACAGGTTGACGCAACTAAAGTTTAGAAAATATTTAATGGAAAATGACTCAGATTATCAAGGAAGGAAAAGTTAGAATACAGTCGTGACAGGTGCCACTAAAACTGTACAGAAAATGCATTCTGCGGAAGCGAAGTCGAATGCAAGACGAGATATTCGCAGAACAGGTACATTTTTATTTCTCCTAACGCAGACTGTTAACTTTCAAAGTTTTTAAATTATAAATTCTTCAGCATAAAACCGACCTGATTATGCTGAAAAGTAGGAGAACTGGAGGAGGGTCGAGGGTGAATCATCAACAAGCGACCAGCGCTATTGATGAGCAATGTATCCGCACCTTTGAAAAATTCCAACAAATCTAAAAAATATGCATACATTAGAAAATATTACAATACACTCGATACCATCTGAACCAAAAGTCATCCCTATTCACAAACCAACTGTTTCTTACCTCTTACCATCAGGTAAAAAGAGAAAAGAATACCTGAGTCAGGAGTGAGTGAGGCCAATTGAATGGAGAGAATGCAAGCTGGATGCGGAATCAGTTCAGAGATGAAAATTTCTGAATGCACAACCGGCTTAGGAACAGGATCTGCAATAAAAACTAATTTTTCCAATTTTTCTCTGCTTAACCCGTTTTTAATACTGTAATAAAAACGGAGACTAATAGTTTAAATTGAAAAGATATTTCTTTAGATTGTGTGGAGGAACTTTTGAAAACCAAGTGTAAGTCTCTCAAAACGGTTGGATTCTAGTTAAAACGAAAATTGTTGAAATCTGAATATTTTCTGGCGGGCTCTTGGATACATGCCCAAAATCGCTGGGATGAGAAGTTTAGTGGTGGGAGAGGGGTAGAGAAAGATAGGCTGCGGAAAACCCCGTGGAAAACAATCCCGATCCGGCAAGTTTTGGATTTCACTCAGGCCCAGAATGGAGACTAAACATGACTTGCACCAAATCAGATCAAGATAACTACTATGGTTTAGCTGAGCAATAAGTGCTGCTTTCCCAATCGAAAATCAGATTATAATCTTCAACGAATCTGCAATTAGTCCTACCCATTTCTCGTCCAAATTCCGTTTCTTTAGCCGGCGCGAATAATTTAAGTATTATAGTTAAAGAGAAGAGTCTTTACATGACAATCTTAAATTCAACTAAACGACCCTTATGGAGAGGGCTAAGTACCTTTTCCAGTTTCCAAGCACTGACGATATAGAATAACTTTGCCACTGATGTCCAAAGTAATAAGAACATCACCAAACAAGTTCATCATAACAATCTGTGTCTCAATGCACAATATGGTAGCAAAGGCGTTGTCTAAACCACTGTCACGGGGATACCACCGAATCTAAAAAGGAATAAAGCAAATAGCTGACAACGAATTCGCATAACCCTTATGATAAGAATCAAATTCTAATAGCACATAATAATAAATTAGCAAAATATCACTGGATGCTAAAACAATCCGAATAGTTGAAACTAGGGATGCACCGGGGAATGGCCCCGGCCCCGGCCTCGGTGGTCAGGCCCCGGTACCGACCGGAACCAAAAAATAGCAGAATTTTGTAAATTTTTGAGCAAAATTTTGAATTTTCGAAAGTCAAAAAGTGTTACAAATCGTTTGTTTTCCCGCTGATATGAATGAAAACAACGATAGTAACGTTTGTATATCAAAAATTATTGCGAAATTTAAATTTTCAAGAAAATTTGTGAAAATTTTCGATTTGGACCCCCAATTTCTAGGCCCCGGCCCCGGCCACGATGAGCTCCCGGCCCCGGCCCCGGTAGTGGCGGCCCCGGTGCATCTCTAGTTGAAACCAACCAAATGATTCAGCCACACAAGCACTTACTAGTTTACAAACGCTTGGTTTGTTTTTAGGCAATTTAAATGGTAGGGACCTTCGTGGAGGACCCCTCGATGAGAGATATCCTCATCCGTTGGGGAGGGAGATCACCCAAAACGTTTGCGAATTTCAAACGTTTAATTATGACTTCAAAACTCTCAAAAATCATCAGAAATGACAAATTTTAGGTCTAAAAGTATATAAAATAACAAAATTTTCTCGAAACAGTTTAGAGAAGTCAGATAAATGTCCGAAAATTCAGGATAAAAGTTATATATTCGGACAAATTCTTGAGTAACGGGGGACCGCCGATTGAGACCCCAGTAAAATTAACACCAGAAAGCTTCAGTGAAGCCACTAGACAGAAGGCACTTCGAATGCACTGTATAACCGAACACTTTCTGAAATAGTCAACTAACGCACAACTTACCTCATCAGTTTTCTTCACGAAATTGAAGCAAGGAACAACCAGATAGTCTGACCACCAAGCTAAACCGCCGCAAACAATCATGTCCTTTTCCTAAACAGTAAAATAATTTTACGACGTTAGCATGCATAGTATTTTATTTTCAATAATAAAGTCGTCGTAATTACCAGCTTTGGGGAAGTAGGCACAAAACAAGAACTGCTATCAATGCGCCAATAGAACCACCTCCTTTGGGGAATCCGATGGACATGGACTCCATTAGGCAAAGATCCTCCAACACGTGTTCCCTGGCATCCTTCTGGTCAACGCATTAAATGGTTTCCAAATTTTCGGGGTATGGCTGATCCTTTCCCTTTCTGTTTTAATCTTCCAGTCATGTCGGAACATATACGTATATGTCGGATATATCCAGTCCTTGAATTGTGCTGCCGAGAGGGTGAACCTCTTCTACTGCCCTATTCTGGGCTTCCCTTTGTGGTCCGTCCTGCTTAGACGTGCTCGACGTAGAGGTGGAGGCTCCTCGTATGAATACACGCCTCCGACCGCTAAAGAAGAAGGACTCCTGTCAATCAAGCTGGATTCGTCGTTGTCAATCACATCAATTCGTGGAACGCTTAAATACAGCTTTAATGCAAAACTGGATGCCTGAACGTTAACGAAAACAGATGCATACATTATTACTGATCTTAATTCAAAACTCGAATTATAATTTTTGCCAAAATATGAATTAAAGAATAGTCGTTCAACCTGTGTTTCATTTCTGAACAGGTGCCACGTTTTGTTTCGCAGACTGCACCAGGCGACGCCACGACCGCCTGCCACGCACAGATAACCTCTCGCCTCGTCCAAAGCACAATACTAAAGTAAAAGCAGAAACATGAAATTATTCCTTTAAAACCTTATTTATATTATATATAAGAAAAAATACCTTTATCATCGTAATGAAATCTAGAAGTTAAACCAAATAAAATTACACCAAAATGTATGACATAAGTTAAATACCCTGATTGGCCAGCCATTACCAATGTAGTGAGAAGGAACCTAAAAAGTTATCAAAAAATCTTTCTTACATAAATCTAGACCACAATCATTTCAGTGAAAAGAAGCAACTTCCACTCAACTATTACAATATTTGCTGTCGAGAAAACGGAATGCGATTCCTAGTACCAAAAATATTCAACAAAATCCAGCATGAATGGAATGGAAAGTAAATAAAATGATAAACTATAGTCCGACAGAAAAATGTGTGTACAACATTACCGTTTACAGCAGATAAAGCCTATGGAGTAAACCCCAACAATGCCCCCAAGTATTTTTAGAATCATCAGGATCTCGAGATTTCGAAAATCCGGAATTCCGGGATTCATTTACGGAAAATCCAAAATTTTTAGTTTTTCGCCGAATTCCTATCGCTATCAATATTTTGTTTGCATGATAGAATGGTACAGTCAACCTCCCTGCGTATTTTTTCTCCTACATTCTCACCACCCAATCAAATTCCGGAATTCCGTGTTTTCGAAATTCCTGGATTTTAAAAAATAATCCAATACCGACAAGATGGGTATCGTTCCAAAGCTCTTAACGAGCTGAACAACTTTTGCAAAAGAACGAACTCATAAAAATGTACAATTCCCGGTATTTTTGTATTTTAAAATATTGTCCAAAACCCAACAATAACATTTTGAAAGCTCTTGATGAGCTGAATAACTTTTATAACAGAACACATCTGAAAATGCACCATACTCATTCCCGGAATTCAAGTCAGGAAAAACGTGCTAGCTAGTGTTAAATCCGGTTTTCGTGAATTCGGTGAATTTGCCCTGTCTCCCCGTCCCCCTTCTTTACCCTCCTCTTGGCTTTTTGGGAAAATTTTTTAAAACCCCTCGGAAATTCCTGTTTTTAATTTCGGGAATTTGAGTGCATTTTTAATGAGTTCGTACTATAAAAGTTGTTCTAGCTCCTTCCGAATGATAATCATCTTGTCGTTATTGAAAAAAAAATTAAAATTCGAGAATTTTGAAACTGCGGAATTCCGGAAATTGGGAGTAGTTTTGTGAAAAGCTTGTAAGAGCAAAACTATGCAGTTGGACTAGCTCTATTCGATCGTGGAAACAAAATTTTGATAGTGATAGAAATTCGGCGAAAAACTAAAAATTTTAGATTTTCCGTAAATGAAAACCGGATTCCGAATTTTTCCGGATTTTCGAACCTCGAATTCTTGCCGATTCCAAAAACATATACACTGTTGGGGTTTGCTGGCAGGGGCGCACCCAGGATTTTGAAAAGGGGGGGGGGTCGAGCCGAAAAATTTTTTTGCTTCCGCCTGACACGTTTACGCGTGGGAGGGGGGGGGTGGCGGCGGCAAAGTTTTCTACAAAGAGTTCATTTTGGGAGCAGCACAAATGGCGAGATTTAGGACTAGTTGCCAGTCGACGCGGGGGGTCTGCGCCCCCCAGAAGTTGAGAAAATTTTTGAAATTTTGAAAAAAGCCGTACTGAAAATCTTTAATAAGATTTCAATAAAAGTTGAGATATTCTGTGACATATATAATGGCAAAATTTGTATTGGAAAGCTTGAAGATTTGAAAAAAAGCTGTGCCAGGCGCATTGTTAAAATTTTAATTTAAAATCGAGATAGAATAGTCCCGTATGCGCGGAAGTTCAGTAAAATGGAAATAGAAAAATAGAAAAGCGAAGCAGGCGCGAAAAATAGAGGTAAAAAAGCGCCGGAGGCGCCAAAACGCTGTAAAAGTTATGAAACATTAGCGCCGCAGGCGAGAAAAATTTTTAAATTCTGTTAGAAAGGCGCCGCAGGCCCGAAAATTTTTGAAAATTCAGTTAGAAAAGCGCCACAGGGGAGAAAAATTTTAAAAATCGAGATAGAAAAGCGCCGCAGGCGAGAAAAATATAAAAATCGAGATAGAAAAGCGACGCAGGCGCGAAAAAATATAAAAATCGAGATAGAAAAGCGCCGCAGGCGCGAAAAACTTTAAAAACCGAGATAGAAAAGCGCCGCACGCGATAAAAATAAATAAAAATCGAGATAGAAAAGCGCCGCAGGCGAGAAAAATTCTAAAAACCGAGATAGAAAAGCGCCGCAGGGGTGAAAAACTTTAAAAACTGAGATAGAAAAGCGCCGCACGCGATATAAATAAATAAAAATCGAGATAGAAAAGCGCCGCAGGCGCGAAAAATTTTCATAGTTTTTAATTTTATGCACTAAAAATAGCTCAATTTTTGCTTCCTCCCCAAAAATTTCCGGGGGGGTCGGACAAAAAAGGGGGGGTCGGAACCCCCCAAAACCCCCCCCCTGGGTGCGCCCATGTTTGCTGGGTAATGGCAAATCTGCGATAAACGATCAAAGTTTGTACACACATTTTTAGGTCGTACTACAGTGCTAGAAAGTTTAGCTAGATTTGTAAGATGCCTAGAAAAGAGCAGTTTTCAAAGTTAATTATATACACTTCGTTTGTAACGATCATGACACGAGAGCAAAATTTAAAGACAGGCTCTGCAAATGTAAGAGGATTCAGGAAAAGGTTCAAAATCTGACCTGAAGAATAGTCCAATGAGCGTGACTGGAAATAACGGAAAGGGAATGTTCAGCTGTAGGAGGACTGACTAGAATTCTGTCATCACCAAGCAGAACTACACTCTTACATGATGTCTGGAAAGAGAGCAAGACAATCAAAACTATATAATTAGAAAACAGAATGGCGATCCAAGACAAAAATGCAAAAATACGAAAAGTATTAATCAATTAAAAACGGTCACAATTTTTTGAATACTAGGACCCTATTTCTTTTAAGATTAAACGGATTAGATTAGATTAGATTAAAATTAATATGCATTATTAAAGAAACAGCACCTCTAATTAAACGGATTAAATTAAATCCTGTTTCTTTAAGGCACCTAGGATTAAAATTTTAATCTAATCCTGTCTCTTTATTCACACTTTGGATTAAAGACTGAACGAGTTATATTTTAATCCGACCTGCTTAATCGCTGTTCCTTTAAAGATTAAGATTAAACCGTTTAATCCGTCTTCTACATTTTCAACTAGTTTTTAAACCTCGTGCAGCTACGCGGATTAAACTTCTTAATAGCTGTTTCTTTAATGGCGGGTTAAACGGATTAAAATTAACTAGTACAATCCGAGGATTAAAAATGGTTGGATTTAGCGAGTTCATTGTAGCCCATTTAATGCTGCATTAAAGAGAGTTAACATTTTAATCCGGCCGATTTTTAATCCGCCTAATTCGACTATTTTAATCTTTTTAGAAATAGTTTCTAGGAAATGCAAAACTAACAGAACTGACCATGAACGGATTTCCAGTGGAGGCTGAGCGGTAAAACGAAAGATATGCTATCACAGATTGCAGTCCGGATTTACAACTGAACCAAAGATCACAGCCCTCAATTCCCCAATCAAGATTGGAAAACTGTCTCAGATCTGGTTCCAATCTAAGAAACAATGTAATAGACAAATCGTTGCCTAGGCCTTGAAAGTGAAATTTCCAAAAGCAAGCGTAATGAAGTATTTACATAGAAAGCTTATTTTTGAATACTAGACAAAATTTCTAGTTTAAGTTTAACTTATTCTATATTTCAATTTTCTCAATCATTTTGCAATGGATAGAGTAAAAATCAGCTACTCTAAAACGTATCGGAGATTGTATTTTTCTATTGCGAACTGGTTACTGTGCTTCAAACAAAGCTTTCAAAAAACAATAACAGGATTCAAATAAAAATATTTAGATACAACAGGCGCATGCAAAAGGTAGTTTACCTTGTGAGTTCACTCATGTTATTCCAAATTAGAGATCCAAAAGCACTGTACACAAAGAGACCACGATTAGAGCAGGAAACTGCAACCACAGTACCACAAGGAGACCATCGCAAACAGTTTACAGGACCCAGCACTGAATTATTATCTACAATATCCAATGAATAACTGGTTAGAAAAATCCTACTGAATAAATGCAAAAAACTATCGATTGTTTTCACAAAAAGCAACGTCAACTTTCAGAATCTAAGCTTAAGGCACATAGTTAAAACCACCCCTCCCCAGAAATTTCCTATTGCCATCAGGATTAATTATCTTCCGATTCCCTCAAACAGGCCAGGCCAATTGGGTAAGAAGTGAAACCTCTGACATCAGCAACCGTGCCTTTTCCCATGCTCCCCAGTTTGCAATCCATGAAGGATCGCATTCAATGACGGATCGAGGCGGCACTGATGCTACATGATTTTCGCATCGCCTGGTTAGGCTATATTATAATGTCAGTGCCCTCAAGCTATGCTTGCCTCAGATTTCTTTATTTATAATTGCTAAGGTAGATGCAATTATGCCTGATGTCTGACGAGGTGAACACATCATCTTCAATAATTGTGGCTCGAGGGTGCCCGGGAGGTGACAAGAAGCTGGTTGAATGTCCCTCACATCCTCGGAGCACGTTCAATCGTCTGTGTCAACTAGTAACAAAAATGCCCTAACGGTCATTGCTAAAGGGGAGAATAGGGAAATGCTGCTAAAGCGGAAAAATGCCAATAGTTTCGTTGAGATTAATGTCTACTCAGCGCCTAAAATGATTGAAACCAACTTTTTGGCGCGGAATAGGGAATCTAGCCAGCGCCTAAAATGATTGAAACCAGCTTTTTGGTGCAGAATAGGGAATCTAGTCAGCGCCTAAAATGATTGAAACCAGCTCTTTGCTGCGGAATAGGGAATCTAGTCAGCGCCTAAAATGATTGAAACCAGCTCTTTGGTGCAGAATAGGGAATCTAGTCAGCGCCTAAAATGATTGAAACCAGCGTCTGGGGTAGAATAGGCGCCTCTCGCCATCCACCCTATTCGCGTGAAGTGCTCAGATACGTACTCAATTGCAATGGCGTAAGTATAATACATTGGTTTGAGAAGGCTTATGAGATAACTTGTGAGTCGAAATGATAAAGTAATTCCGCACAAAGAGCTGTCTGCTGGACTGAACACTGTGATGGTGTCATGTAACGTGGCCTCCGCTGTGACTGAATGAAATGAATATGAAACCGTCGCTATCAAAAAAAATTAGTTACCGCGCCCCTATAGTAAAATACGTCTACGTACTGCATGTACATAAACGCATTTGGCTTCGTCAAGTCCACTCAAATTCTCCACCACCATAGCGTATATAGCACATACAAAACATAAACGTGTAAGTATATTTAACACGATAAATATTGTTCCATGATAAATTTTGTTCTACCTCCTGAGCAACATGTGCAAACCAAGGTTAGCATAATGCGTGAGTTCATACATTCAGCTGTACGCAAATAATTGTACGACACCTGGCATTGTTTGTGAGTACGCATCATCCCTCTACCTAAAGTAAACTGGTTTTTTCGTACTTCACGAGGAACTGCTGATGCACTTACACGCACACTTACACACAGCCTATGTGACACAGGTATCCACGCAAATGTCAAGTGCTTACTTGCTAAGTTCATTCTACGATAATTCTTCGAGTTCACGCGAATAGGGTGGATGGCGAGAGGCGCCTATTCTACCCCAGACGCTGGTTTCAATCATTTTAGGCGCTGACTAGATTCCCTATTCTGCACCAAAGAGCTGGTTTCAATCATTTTAGGCGCTGACTAGATTTCCTATTCCGCAGCAAAGAGCTGGTTTCAATCATTTTAGGCGCTGACTAGATTCCCTATTCTGCACCAAAAAGCTGGTTTCAATCATTATAGGCGCTGGCTAGATTCCCTATTCCGCGCCAAAAAGCTGGTTTCAATCATTTTAGGCGCTGAGTAGACATTAATCTGCACGAAACTATTGGCATTTTTCCGCTTTAGCAGCATTTCCCTATTCCGCCCTTTAGCAATGACCGTTAGCGCATTTTTGTTACTAGTTTCTTGTATTTTTCCGCTGTAGATCACATACGTATTACTTTTCGACTTTAATAAGCAACCGGCATTTTCACGGTTAAGATGTGTGTAGCAATGTCGGGGTTAGGATAAAAACCAAAATCTTTTATTAGGACCTTTTATGCAAAGTTGTGCCCACAAAAGGGAGTGTTTAACGCAATTTTCTGAATGGCTGACGATGTGCGGGGGGAGTAGCGGCACCGCGCGGGGAAGGATAGAAATCAAAATAGCAGACTGTTTTAATAACACTTTTTATGCAAATTTGAGACCGCAAAATCGTGGGTTTAGCGCAGTTTCCTGAATGGCTGGCTGATGATGTGCCGAGGGGGGGGGGTGCGGCGCCGCGTAGGGACAAAGAAACCTAAATAGCAGGCTATTATATGCGAACTTGTGAACGCAAATAAGTGTTTAATTCAGTTCTCAGGGGGCAGGGGGGGGGGCAGCGGCGCGCGTGGAGACACATAGATTTAAATATTAGGCTCTTTTATATGCGAATTTGAAAACGCAAATGAGTGTTTAACGCAATTTTCTGAATGGCTGATGATGTGCGGAAGGGGGGGGGGGGTAGCGGCGCCACGTGGGGACACCGAGATTTAAATAGCAGGATCCTATATGCGAATTTATGAACGCAAATGAGTGTTTGATGCAGTTCTCTGATCGGTTGCCGATATTTGGGGGGGCAGCGCGCGCGTGGAGACACAGAGATTTAAATATTAGGCTCTTTTAAATGCGAATTTGAAAACGCAAATGAGTGTTTAACGCAATTTTCTGAATGGCTGATGATGTGCGGAAGGGGGGGTAGCACTGGCTTTTTCCTAGGCAAAAATTTCTGGGGGGGGGGTGGAAGTCTGGGGGGGGGCTCGGATTTCTGGGGGGGGAAGAAAAATTTTTAGAAAAATGTCTAAAAATAGCTATTTTTTGCTGCTGAGCTAAAATATTCACTATTTTTAACTTAAATTTAAGCTTAAAATAGCTAAAAAATGCTTAAAAATAGGTAAAAATCCGGCGAAGCCGGAAAAAATTTTCAAAATTTGCCCTCAAAACCCTATTTTTCCGGGCACTTTAGGGTAGGGGGGTCTGGGGGGGAGGGAAGGCCCGAATCCTGGGGGGGGGCGATTCTGGGGGGGCGACCCAAGTCTGGGGGGAACGGATTTCTGGGGGGGCCCCCAACCCCCCCCTGTCAGGGTTGGGAGTCTCGGTCTAGGTCCCGGTCTCGGTCTCGCCCAAAAGCCGAGACTTAGCCAGTCTCGGTCTCGGTCTCGGTCTCGCTCACCCAAAAGTCTCGGTATCGGACCGAGACCGGAAATTTTTTGAAAATATCTAATTTTGGCGAAGATTTTAAATCAATGTAATGAAAATTAACTAACGAGGTGCGGAAATCATATGTTTATCTGTTAAAGCCCCCAATACTAGATCTAAGCCTCAAAAAATGGTTGAAACTAATTTTAAGCTAAGAATTGCCAGTCTCGGTCTCGGTCTCGGTACCTTGGTCTCGGTCTCGTTCTCGGTCTCGGTCTCGGTAAAATCTCGGTCTCGAAAGCCAGTAGCAGCGCCGCGTGGGGACACAGAGATTTAAATAGCAGGACCCTATATGCGAATTTGTGAACGCAAATGAGTGTTTAACGCAATTTTCTGAATGGCTGATGATGTGCGGAAGGGGGGGGGGTAGCGGGGGACACAGAGATTTAAATAGCAGGCTTCTATATGCGAATTTGTGAACGCAAATGAGTGTTTAATGCAGTTATCCGATCGGTTGCCGATACTTGGGGGGGGGGGGGTGGGAGCAGCGGCGCGCGTGGGGACACAGAGATTTAAATAGCAGGCTCTTTTATATGCTAATTTGAAAACGCAAATGAGTGTTTAACGCAATTTTCTGAATGGCTGATGATGTGCGGAAGGGGGGGGGGTAGCAGCGCCGCGTGGGGACACAGAGATTTAAATAGCAGGACCCTATATGCGAATTTGTGAACGCAAATGAGTATTTAATGCAGTTCTCCGATCGGTTGCCGATATTTGGGGGGGGGGGGCAGCGGCGCGCGTGGGGACACAGAGATTTAAATAGCAGGCTCTTATATGCGAATTTGAGAACGCAAATGAGTGTTTAACGCAATTTTCTGAATGGCTGATGCTGTGTGGAAGGGGGGGGGGTAGCGGCGCCGCAAGGGGACACAGAGATTTAAATAGCAGGCTCTTTATTATGCGAATTTGAGAACGCAAATGAGTGTTTAACGCAATTTTCTGAATGGCTGATGATGTGCGGAAGGGGGGGGGGGGGTAGCGGGGGACACAGAGATTTAAATAGCAGGCTCCTATATGCGAATTTGTGAACGCAAATGAGTGTTTAATGCAGTTCTCTGATCGGTTGCCGATATTTGGGGGGGGGGGGGTCAGCGGCGCGCGTGGGGACACATCGATTTAAATAGCAGGCTCTTATATGCGAATTTGAGAACGCAAATGAGTGTTTAACGCAATTTTCTGAATGGCTGATGATGTGCGGAAGGGGGGGGGGTAGCGGCGCCGCGTGGAGAACGATAGAATGAGAAATGAGAAAAATGTTCCCTCCAAGGGCTTTCTCTCCAAGGGCTTTCATTTGATACCAAAGTTGGAAATTTTTAAAAAATCGATTTTGGACCGGTCCGGACCCTAGTCAGGACGCCACAGGCCGCTGGGACCACTTTGGAGGGGTCCTCCAATGAGAAAAAATGTTCGCCTCGCCAAGGGCTTTCATTTGATACCAAAGTTGGAAATTTTTTAAAAAATCAATTTTTGACCAGTCCGGACCCTGGTCAGGGCTCCACAGGCCGCTGGGGAAGCTTTGGAGGGGTCCTCCAATGACAAAAAATGTTCGCCTCACCAAGGGCTTTCATTTTATACCAAACTTGGCCACTTATAGAAAAATCGATTTTTGACCATTTTGGGCATGGTCCATGGTCCGGACCCCTGGCTAGGGCGCAACATCGGTCCGGCCGGTACCTACTATAGCCCAGGTGGTAGTGCTCCCGCAGCCCACCCCACACTCCCCATATGAAAGCTCTACCTGCAGCGGATCTTTCTATGGAAGAGGTTAAAGTTGGACCTGCGACACGGTAGGGGCCCACCTCCATCAGGGTGCCCCCCAGCCTAACGGATAGGTGCTAGAGCAAAACTAATGGGCCATTTAGATTCACCATATAGGGTTCCTATTCGAATACGAAACCTCAGCCCAGCAGCTCTTATGTATAGGGCTGCCTACTCCGTAGGCCCAGACCCCCCTTTTACACGTTAACTAGTGACCCCTGGCCAGGGCGCCACAGGAGGTCTACCAGCAAAACCTCGCTTCGGTCATATGTTCACGTTAGGGTGATGCTATAAATCCAATATGAACACCAGGCTTGGAGCGCACCTCTCCGTAGACTAATTAATAAATTTCGGACTTAAGTTTTTTCCGGGGGGGCAGGGCTGTTGCGCGGCTTTCCTCAGAAAAAAGGAATTTTGAAACAGAAAAAAAGGAAAAAAAAGGAATTTGCCCGATGAAAACTGGCAAAAATAACAAACTTTATAGGCTATTTCTTGCTACTACGCTATCGCATTTCATATTTTTTGCTTTAAAAATTTAATCTGATCGGATAGACTGGACGAAGCCGAGTGATTTTTCATTTTACATTGACATCTGAAAATGGCTGCTGAAATCTGTACTGCCGCCTGTAAACTTTCATGCATATATATAGTGGAGATGGGACTAGACAGTGGTGGACTTTTTAGATTTTTATGATGTTGGAAAATTTTCAGACTTTTATGATAAGTTAGAAAATTTTCTGATTTTTATGATATGTTGGAATTTGCAAAAATTAAGTGCTGAAAAATGTTCGAAAACCCCAAAATTTTTTGAGAAATAAAATGGTCCAGATTTAAGTAACGGAATGCCTGGCGGTTCAAGAGCAACATTGAAGCTGTGTTCTTCTACTATGCGTAAGTAATTTCTAGATGTGCACCGGGCCGCCGCTACCTGGGCCGGGACCTGAAAACTGCGGGGGTCTAAGTTTAAAATTTTTAAAAAATTTCCAGAAAAATTCAAATTTTGCAATAATTCCTAGTTACAGACGTTACTATTGTTATTTTCATTCAAACCGGTGAGAAAACAAACGATTTTTAATCACTTTGACCTCTTTCTGACTTTCGAAATTTCGAAATTTTTGGCAAAAATAGCCAAAATTTCCCAAATTCTTCTGGCCCGTCAGGACTGGGGCCTGACCACCGAGGCCGGGGCCAGGCCCAGTGCATCCCTAGTTTCTACCGCAATGGTTTTTCCGCAAAATCCAACAAATCCGCAAAATTGAGAAAACTGATAAAATTGAGAAAAGTGAGAAAATAAAAAGAGAACTAAAACTGAAATAGCATAGCAGAAACATATTTTGTTCAAAAAATTTTAGCTCCAGAAATTTTCACTATTACAGAAAGAAAAGTAATTATAATACATCTTGGACGACAAAATTAGATAGAACCGGTCCAGGTTAACACGAACCTCCTATCGATTCCGCATTCCACATTTCACTTTTTAAACTGTATAAGTAAGCTCGCATTCATAAAGAAAACATGCTGGCATAATAAACTATTTTAGATATTTTTACAATCTCAAAGATAAAACGAGAAGTTTAGATATTGTTCGAAATTTTCTTTCTGCCTGGAAGGTCCTGGAAACGAAATAAACCATCAAAATTTATATAATCTTAGCGTTGCGTAACAAAACAATAACATGTGCTGAAAATAATAAAATCGTTAAAATTTGCTATTTCGTGCACTCTACATAGAAATGCAGAAGCTCAGCCGTTACTATAGCTTAAATCTACACTTTTCCAGCTAAGTATACAAAACGTAAAGCCAACTCAAGTCATTATTAAATAAATACGTCCAAAATATAAAACCAACGTTGAAATTGAAATCCGTATGATCACATCCCGGCGAAGCCGGAAATTTTTAAAAAAAATGGGGAAAACATAATTTTTGCTTAAAAATTTTGTAATTTCCTAGACTTTTTGAAGTCAGCCAGAAAAAAGGAAATAAAAGGAATTTTGGGCGAAAAAAAGGAAATAAAAGGAAGGTCTCGAAAAAAAGGAAATAAAAGGAAAAAAAGGAACCGCGACAGGCCTGGGGCGGGTCAAAATCGCAAAATCCTAGGAGTACACAGACCTATGGGGGGTCCTAGCGCGAAAAAAATTCGCCCTGAATTGAGGGGGATTCTATCCACAAAAATAGCAAAAGTTTATAGAAATTTTTTGTCCTCCGACCTCTAGGGTGGGGGGGGAAGGAGAAAACATGCAAGCGGCCAAAGCACCTAATTTGCATCTCGAGATTGGCTCGACCGATTCGGCTCAAATTTTCACAGCATGTACCTCTGCCCATAGGCTCTTCACACAGCGAGTTTGAGCCCGATCGGTCCACTCCTCCGTGACTTATTAAAAAACAGATTCCAAAAAGCCGCAAACTCCCTTAATTTCCCTATTCTAGGTAGTGCGCTAACGCGCACTACCTGATTGCCGGCGTAGTGGTCATGTCTGAGACAGCAAGTCGGTACCACGCGTCCCAGAGGATCAGTGACCCACACCCCCTTAGATCTGATCGGTCATTGCCTTTTGGGTCATTTGATCTGGCTGCTGCATCCGCTAAGTATTAAACCTGCCGACACTGACCCCTATATTGCCAACGGGCAGAGTGGTCGAGAACAGGCAGACAGACATCAGCAACCGTAGGAAACAGATGGAGACAGTTCCTCTAATCTCTCGCCACATAAACCAAGCCAAGAGTACAATAATACACAACTGCCATACTCTATGTATTATAAGCGTGACACATCCTCTTCACGCTAACGGCTGACGATTGAACCTAGTGCCCCGCAAATTGGTATCCAGTCTAAACTGGGGTACTCACTCACTCTCTAGCTTGTGTGTTAAAGCTCGAAAACAAAAGCAGTACGTGAGCGAATTTTGTGTCTGCTTCGAACCTTAGAATACAAGCATAGCGAAGTTCTTTGAAGTAAGGGGGTCTGATTTGCGGAGAGGGGGTCAGCCGTTGGCGTGCAGAGGATTTGCAAACTGTCATACTCTTATGTATTATGTACTCTTGACCGAACTAAGCAACTATGTCACCAATTTGCGACGGGTAATAAATTAGTTAAGCATGACATTTACGTATAAAAATCCTAATTACCAAGATTCAGCTGAGCAGTCAGATCAATATCATAAGCTCTAACAAGAGCACCCGTTGACTCATCCACAGTATAGGCCACTATAGAGGCACTAAAAATAAACAAAAAATTGAATAAAGATTAAACTAAATATCCGAAATATCGTCAGCCAAGCGAGAATCCGAACAGTTCACTAATCCGCGTACAAGAGTTGCAATTTTCCTTCAGTACAAGGGCGGACTTGTCCAGTTACACTGGCTAGGCCAAAGAAGAGGTAAAATAGAATTAATTAGAATGTAATTAAAACCAAAAACGAAATCATATCTCCTAAGTAATTATTACATAAGGTAGTGTATAATTTAAGCTTTTAGTTAATTAAATTTAATAAACATTACTAACCTCTTAAGCCCAAACACTAGCAGTCTATTTTTGTGATTAATTGATGTACAGACAGCATCCTTTAAATTCGCAGCCCAAATTCCTCTAGTAGCCTGAAATATTAAAAAACATAAATGTACCCCAAAGACTAAATTATACACAAATGAACCAACAGGGCTCAAATTATACCACAGATAGAAACACAGGGTTCCCAAATATTCCATTATTATTCAACAAAGCCACCACTACGCACGTGTTCTTGCCCCACCCTCTGTTTCCGAAACCGAACATCACCTCCTACTCTTCCGTTTTCTAGGCGGAAAAAACCAGTAAATCCGAATTTTGACAAGCCTGCTGCTAAAACAACTAGGACCGCCCTATCTAGGTTTTGTCCAGCACACGCACTACGTACGACTACGCTGTCTGTGGGAGCTGGCGCTATTTACAATCGACATTTGAATTAAACAAGTAACATACAGCCTAAACTTACAGCTGGAGAGATGGCATTACGAGTCCCTGCAGCACCGCCAACGGTGGTGAACAAGGCAGCACGGCCGTCGCTTAGCACAACCGACAGTCCTCCGATCAACGGAGAGTAGCAGATGTCAGACACAAAGCATTCACAGCCAACATATTCGGCTGAAATTACAAAAAATAGCACAATAACGAGGGTATTTTAAATAGTTTAATGATGCGCGAATTAAGCTCCTGCGCCACATCATCTGTCTAAAATAATAGATTATACAAAATCTGCGTACGGCCACAGTTAGTTACGTTAGAAATACCGGCAAATTCGTTGAGGGTGGGAACTACGTACGTGGGCTCAGAACGCGTAACCAAATGAAGCACAGAGTGGCAGCAAAACGAAGCTTTAAATTAAGTCACGAAAATTGTCCACGTTTAAATTTTACGTAAATAACTCCACAACCGACAAGCTTTTGACCGCCATTCTAGAAAAATTATAGGCGCCTAACCGCACGTACCCTTAGACTGTAGTTGGTCATAGTAAAAAGGCACTTTGGAAAGAACTATGCACTGATCTTCAGTGGCCGATCCATCCCAATGGAGCCTTCTAAACCAACCATCTCTGAGACAAATCACTAATTCATCGCGATAACTGATCAGCCTAAGAAACAAACACAAAGTTGCGAACGTACGTATTAGCAAACATGTGCCCATACTATAAAAATCAGGGAATTATAAAATTCAGCAAAGCAACTCTGAAAATATGAACCTCCTGGATTGTATGTACTCAAATTTGTTTGGGTTGGCTAGAGCCCAAGGCGAATCGATATGTGCGTTGTCTCTTGCTCTGGGGATTGTGAAAGACTTGTGGTAGCAGCGGGGATTCGAAATATTCGGACTATCGAATCGCCTTAGCCACTCGGCCGTCACGGCACGTAATTAACGACAACAATGATTCTTCAGAGAATCATGCTCACTTTCAAAATGACACAGGCTTACGAACCCGTAATAGCTGGACTTCTTACTCCAGCTGTTCTATATGAAAATTGCACCATGTAGTAAAAAAGCACATGGCTGTAGGTTTCAGTGCCCGCCCGCCCAAACCTACTCACGACAATAACTAGCACAACTACAAACCAAAAACCCACAAAAAGAAATGCACACAGCAAACCTTGTAGGCAGATTTGTTAAGTGAACGGCAAAAGAAAGCTTCACGGTAGCCGATGAAAACGATGTTTGTAAATAAAGTTCTGCAGATTTACGCTTCAGTTCAGGTTTACTGAAATGAAAAATGAATCAAACTGTAAATAATCTGTATACTATGAAACTACATTACCGCTTCTACACAGCATAGAATGCGTATACGCTTTCGACTGATCGCAAGCTAACAGTTTTGCATATATACATATATATATATATATATATACAAGAACAAAAAGTGCTCCTTCGTCGCATGTAAAATACATATGAGTCTTCGTAGGCAGGTTGTACATAAGCAAAAACTAGCCTGTAAAATACATATGAGTTTCGTAGGGAGGTTGTAAATCAAGGAAAACAAGTTGCAACCGCTTAACATATGAGCCTGTCCTACAACGAGGCTCATATTGGCGTATGTCATAATACGAATAATTTGCAGATATATATATTTTACTTTTATATAAATACATACTGCATAAAGCTTTTCATTACAAATTATCCTTCATATAATGTTGATCAGTCATTATAGTGTGCATATGCTCAATGCGGTACGCCATGAGGCGCTCTGACTCACAGCCAAGTGGGAACGCATTCTGAGGAGTGCATTAGAGGTGTGCCATAGTGTTTCAGGAAACATCAGGTTGCATGTACAGTTCAGCTTGAGCAGTCGTAGTTCACTTCAGTCCATTTCTTCTGGGCCACAACGTCTACTCATTTTTCCGTAGTGAGGATGAAGCTGAGGTTCTTTAATGAGGCTTTAATGTCGAATGCACTGTGACGCCAATATGAGCTTCGTTGTAGGACAGGCTCATATGTTAAGCGGTTGCAACTTGTTTTCCTTAATTTACAACCTCCCTACGAAACTCATATGTATTTTACAGGCTAGTTTTTGCTTATGTACAACCTGCCTACGAAGACTAATATGTATTTTACATGCGACGAAGGAGCACTTTTTGTTCTTGTTTTCTATTATTTTATATATGTATGCTCCTGAAGGTATGTATATATAGATATCTTTCAACAGTAGCAAGCAAGCCAACCACAGCACTCCACAACCACTTTGAGCATGCAGTTCTATGACAAAAGTTGTTCAGCTCGCTTAGGGCTTTCATTTGGCACCAAATTTGACCACTTTTGAAAAATTTCATTTTTGACCGAAAATCACCTAAGTCCCCACCCCACCCCACCACAGCACACTACAGCCACTTTGAGCATGCAGTTCTATGACAAAAGTTGCTCAGCTCGCTTAGGGCTTTCATTTGGCACCAAATTTGACCACTTTTGAAAAATTTCACTTTTGACCGAAAATCGCCTAAGTCCCCACCCCACCCCACCACAGCACTCTACAGCCACTTTGAGCATGCAGTTCTATGACAAAAGTTGTTCAGCTCGCTTAGGGCTTTCATTTGGCACCAAATTTGACCACTTTTGAAAAATTTCATTTTTGACCGAAAATCACCTAAGTCCCCACCCCACCCCACCACAGCACACTACAGCCACTTTTTGAGCATGCAGTTCTATGACAAAAGTTGCTCAGCTCGCTCAGGACTTTCATTTGGTACCAAATTTGACCACTTTTGAAAATTTTCATTTTTGACCCCATGACCTCCCACCGACCTGACCCTCCAGATGGCAAAGTGGAACCAGCACAGCAAGATGGGTGGGTCAGACGGCAAAACGGATGCCAGGAATAAGCTGGGCGCACCAGAAAACCCCTATAGACAATGTTTTGAGAGGCTATGTACAGTCCTATATGATGTTCCCGGAAGTCGGTACCGACCGGACCCTCCAGACGGCAAAGTGGAACCAGCACAGCAAGATGGGTGGGTCAGACGGCAAAACGGACACCGGGAATGAGCTGGGCGCACCAGAAAACCCCTATAGACAAAGTTTGGAGAGGCTTTGTAAAGCCTACTATGGACCTCCGGGAACCGGTTACCGACCTGACCCCTCAGACGGTCAAGTGGAACCAACCCAGCAACTTGGGTTACTCGGGCAGCAAAACTGATAGCGGGAATCGATTCTCCGTCCCAGAAAACCTTTGTATACAAAATTTGAGCCACCCATGTAGCAAAATAAGCGAAAAATTTAAGTTCAAAGTTCAACCCAAAATTCACCAACTTTGGCCGGCCAGTACCGAAAAATTACGCACGGAGACGGAAAATCATATAGCATTTGAACGACCCCGATATGTGTACTGTTTAACCATATAGTCAGTATTACCCCATATATAGCCCAATCTGACTTATTAAGGCGCCTTTGAAGCATACTTTTTGGCCATTTTAGCGTTTTGGCCGACTTTGGCCCCCAGCCAAAAATTTTTCCGGCTCCGGGAGGCATAAAAACTAGCTTATTTTCTTATTTTTGATTTGTACTACAAGAATATATATGGGTTTCATAGGCAAAAATTATTCTATCTGTAGTTATTCAAGCTACAAAACCCCCTTATGAGACATCAAAAGCGAGAAACCGGAAAAAAAAACATCACTCTCGTAAGCGATTTTTGGCATAACTTTTTAACGGAAAGTGGTACGGGGATGAAACTTCGCACACATACTAAACTCGACACGTACAATTTTTTGCGCACATAATCTGCGCAGGATCTGCGCAGGAATCTGCGCAGCTTCTGCGCAGCCTTGTTTTACACGGTCATTCGACCATTTTCACTCATATTATAGGGGTCGCTACCGCGACCCCTATGATATATATATATATCACTTCACCACTATGGGAATTCACTTTATAACACACAAACTCTTAGCACGGTTGGGTTTTCCGAAAAATTCACCTTTAGTTTTCACAAAAAACCGGGAAGTCTTTATAGAGAATGTTAGCTTCAGTTTAACCTACAGCTTCTGTTTTGTTTTTCAAACGCCAATCCCAGACACCTACTTACTGATGAACTGATTGCAACAACATACTTGCTTTCGACATGACCATATGTTGGCTTATCCGGATAAAAGTCCACTTTGTAGAACAGCACAAAGCCTTTGGAAGTCTGAAAAGCACATAAAAATATAATCAATACGCAGAGCGCAAATTTTGTTTTATCGAAATGCGATTTCGCACATTTCGATAAAACAGACACGCTCTGTATGTTTGCAGACATCTGGAAAAATGTTTGTATATATATACTAGTGATGGGCACCGGATATTTTTTCATATCCGGATATCCGCCTATTTTGCGTTAACGGATATCCGGATATCCGGTTATCCGCCTATTCCAAACCGAACTTCTAGAAAATTTTTCGTTTTGCAGTGAAAATTTCAATTTTTCTGTCAATTTTCGGTACGCTGTGAATTTCTATCATACAGACAAGCCACAAACTTGGTTTCAAAAATATTTTTGGAGAAAGTTTTTAAAAATTTTCGAAATTTTTACCAAAAATTTTCTAGTTTTTCATTATTTTGTCTGAAATGTACACGGATATCCGGATATCCGGATATTTTTCTCAAATCGGATATTATCCGGATATAAAAATTATCCGGATATCCAGTGCCCATCACTAATATATACATAAATTTATTTTTGTCACATCGGTACCCCTCAACACTTCGCTAATTATATACCATCATTCTGCAAACATTTATACGGCATAAACACATTGACAACGTGCATAGACATAAAATAAGATTGAGAACGGATCTTTTTATTCTTTTATCCCAGGTAATCACGTCGTGTTATATAGTCGGGGGGGAAACAACGATTTTCGAAATAAGGTTATTACTCGCTACAGACTGTAGCTAGCCAGACGCTTTATATACCAGCATGTAGGGCTTGGTCTGTACGTGCTTTCTGTACCACCAGTAAAATCACTGGCATTTTTTTAGTGGGGGGGGGTGGGGGCCCCCACTTTTCGTCCCCTCCACTTTTCGGAGTTTTCGCCCCCCCCCCCCACTTTTCGGCAACCCCCACCCACTTTTTTGGGGGGTCGCCCAAAAGTGTCAAAAAGAGTTTTGAGTCAAATTTTCACAAATTTTCTCAATTTTTAGCTAATTTATGGACTTATAAGCTCATTTTAAGCTTACAAAACAGCGATTTTTTGCGTTTTTACCTTAAAAATGCTAATTTTTCGCTAAAAATTTCGGTATATTTTACTTTTGGCTCGCCCCCCCCCCCCACTTTTTCGGCCCCCTCCCCCCCGGGCACCCCCTCCAAAAAATGCCAGCATTCGGTTGTACTTCTAGTAGGCTAGCCTCAATATAGACCATCTTTTCCCCCCACAAGTCTGGCATTTTTTAGGGTTTTGAAAGTGGGAGGGGGAAGTGGGGGGCTTCCGAAAAGTGGGGGGGGGCGAGCCAATGGTAAATTATGCCGAAACTTTTAGCGAAAAATTAGCATTTTTAAGGTAAAAACGCAAAAAATCGCTGTTTTTAAGCTTAAAATTAGCTTATATTTGAATGAATGTTCCTTTAATGTCTTGGCTAAATGAACACAGAATCTTATAAGTCCATAAATTAGCTAAAAATTGAGAAAAGTTTTCAAAATTTGACCTCAAAAACCCGACGCTTTTGGGCGACCCCCAAAAAAGTGGTGGGGGCTTGCCGAAAAGTGGGGGGGGGCTCCGAAAAGTGGAGGGGACACCGAAAAGTGGGGGGCCCCCACCCCCCCCCACTAAAAAATGCCAGCAAGTGGGGTAAAAAAAGATGGGGATAAAAAGATGGCACCAAATTTCGTTCCTATACCACCATAACAGCAGATAATTATAAATGGCATTTAAAAGCATAAAACGCAATATCTACTTCTAAAAACTCGTTGCCGGCAGCCACGCTTACGTAGTATTATCCATCATATAAGCCGAACTTAGTAATGGGCCAACATTGCTAGGAAATTAAGATTTTTGGTCTACAAAATCTTATTTTTTCCGGTAATTTATAATTTAATCGCCTTTTGTGTTAACTCGCAATGATAAAATACACCATTTTGCAATATTAACCCGCAAGAAATTGAGTGTTTTATTTATGATGGGTGGCAAAATCGCACAAAAGTGTTCAGGGTCATCCATTTCGGGTGTAGTCTTTCGCATATCCACACTTGTGAAACTCTCTGGAATGTCCACAGTTCATAATATCACAAAAATATTGTTTATGACCCTAATTTTCTTGTTATCCGCATGATTTGCCACCCTGGGAATATTTGCCAGCATTCCTCCACAGGGGCAGGTCATATGGCGCTTTTCGGCAGCGGAAGGTCAATTGGGGGGTATAACAGTTCAAATGAGTAAACAATTAGTCGTTATTTTTCCTTAAATCAAAAAAACGAAACTGCGGGGAAAAAAGTACACCGTTGTTTTCCCCCTCTGGTGGAAAAAGTGTGGGGGGAAAAGATGGTCACTATTTCTTAACCGTGCAACCTAGCGAAAATCCGACTAGCCCACGTTATAGAGCACATCCACAAACCCCTTCATGCACAAAAGAACTCCTGTAACTATTACCAGTAAGTTGGTACATATAATCTTAGAAAATTGCTTAGGTTTTTGGATAATTTTTGGGTGTCAACTTCGGGCCCATGCCACACGAAGGCTCAATCGACAGGAACGGTTATTTGTATTATGATCTCAAAGTACAAGACTTGAACTTTCATTTGCACTAGATTTTGTATCTCTATCTTATGGCAGTCGAGCAGGGTGAGCCATTGTTTTCACCTCACTTTGCCGGTGATGCTTCCCCCCCTGACTATATAGTAGTTTCAGTTTAAATACACGTGATTGAATCTTTAGCTAACCTCCCTAAAGACCAAATATAACTATTCCCCCAAAATGGAAATTGGTAAGTGAACATATTCTCGAATTAACGTAATCTCGTGTGTAATGTCCAGAAGTGGTATATACAGACAGGAAATATGATCAATTTTTTTAACCAAAACTAAACTTTTTGAAATTTTGTATTTTCCAAAATCTTGGAATTTTAAAAGTAGTTAGCTTTGTCGTGAACTGCAAGGGGAAGACCAAGAGGAACCAAAAACGTTTTTGTCTTTGATTTTGCTGAAAAGTCGCATAAAGGGGTTTTCTGGGTCGCTAAACACGAAATTGAAGTACGTCTTTGATTCAGCTTTTCGTTAGCTCAGTGTAAGCTTACAATTTAAGCTTGCAAGCTTATTTCAAGCTAACGAAAAGCTGAATCGAAAAATTTCAGATTTGTGCTCAGCATCCCTCAAAACCTCTAGTAACTTCTATCATCTTTGTTTCCACCTTTAAACATATATATACATTTTAATACAGATGACCCTAATTTAACTATTCCCCCCGTCCCCAAACGAGTTCGGGAGAATAGTTAAAGAGATCCCACAACACACAATAATTTGTTAATTTTTGCTTGTTTGCTGACAAAAACCTTTTCTGTTTAAATATTCAAGAACATACGTGTATATATATATATATGTTGCATTGAATGTGTACAATCATTGAATGTATACATTCAATGGCCATATCATTGAATGTATACATTCAATGGCCAAATCATTGAATGTGTACATTCAATGATTATTGTCATTGAATGTATACATTCAATGATAAACTTATTGAATGTACACATTCAATGACCTGAATCATTGAAAGTGAAACTTGACACATTATTTCGCTCCTAATTTAAAGTTCAAAGCAACTTAAATATCTATAACGAACCAAAAAATTTTTTGTCTTCGATTTTGCTGAAAAGTTGCATATGGACTTGCATTTCTTATCTAATCAGTAATCAGTAAATGTGTATGAAGACGTGTATTTCTCACGTAATCAGTAATCAGTAGTCTTGTGCAACGAAACGAAAACGAAACGAACGAAAACGTTTACTCCAGGCGTTATAGACGGAAACAGACGTTGAAATAACACTATAACAATAAACAGTTTCAAGAAATAAACATAAAAAATACATTCAATGAGCATACATTTTTACATAATGAAACAGAACACTTTTATTTAACAACAATTTTCTTTTAAAATCCACCACATCTTTACTCAAAATAATAGATTCCGGCAGAGCGTTCCATGGTAGTACAATCCTACATGGGAAACTGAATTTGCGTAAATTCAAATTTGATTTTGGTAAACGCAACTTTAGTAAATGCCCACGCGTATTATGCATGCAAGGCTGTAACTCGAAAAAGTCAAACATATTAATTATATTATATCCAAATATCATTTTATACACAAAAACAAGGTCAGTAACTAGTCTAGTAAATTCTAGACTAAGAATATCCAATTCTGCACATCTATCCTTGTAATTTAAATGTCGTAAATGTTGAAAGGAAAGAGTAAATCTTTTCTGCACATTTTCAATCATTTCAATGTCTTTTAGTAGCCATGGGTTCCATACTTCAGACGCATAACATAAAATTGGAACCACATAAGATTTATACAGCTTGAGTTTTAGAGAACAATCATTCGAAACAAAATTATGAGTGATCAGATATAAAACTCTATAAGCTTTGTCCACTATGCGACTAATATGAACAGAAAAACTTAAGTTTGAAGTCATCCACACTCCCAAGTCTGAGCAACCTTCTACCCCACTTAGTGCTTCAGGACCACAAAAATAAGGCACATGGTCGTTGTTCCGACCAATATACAAAACCATTGATTTAGGATAAGATACAGTTAATTGCCATTCAGACGTCCAATTCAAAAAACGATCTAACGCATTCTGCAAGACTTGTTGTCTATCAGATCCTGCAGCAGAAAACTTTAAATCATCAGCATATCCAGTACAAAGATCTCTATTTAGCAACAACAAAACCTCATTTATAAACACAAGAAAGAGCGTTGGACCAGAAACTGACCCTTGCGGTACACCACTCACAACTGAGTTCCACTCCGAAAAAGATTCATTTATTCTGACCCTTTGCCGTCTTCCATATACGAAAGCAAGCAGTAGATGCAGAAGTCTTCCTGCAAAACCGTACGATTCCAACCTCAATTTAAGTTTAGGTAGTGATAATGAGTTAAAAGCTTTTTTGAGATCTACATATATAACGTCAACAGGCAATTTTTTATCCAAAGATGATGACCATCTATTGATACATTCTAATAAGTTTGTCACGGTCGATCTACCTCTAAGAAAACCATGTTGATTTACAGCAAATACATCATTACATTTACAGTGATTAAGAACAGATTGATTTAACAAGAAATCTAGAGGTCGAGCGGCACCACAAGTCAAGGAAACATCTCTGTAGTTTTCTGGCTGTGCTCTAGAGCCCTTGTTTTTAAAAATAGGTACAACGTTTGCATCCTTCCAATCTTGTGGGACATAACCTAGCTGGTAGCAAAAGTCAGTGATAAACCATACAGGGAAAGCTAATTCTGCGGCAAAAGTTTTGTAGAAGATATTGGGAATACTATCCGGACCCGAAACTAAAGTGGGTTTCAGAGAAGATAAAACACCAAACACATCAAAAACATCAAACTGCATACTGTCACAAACAGACTGAACATGATGTATAACATTCGGAATCGATCCATCATCATGTGTATAAACCGAACCGAAAAAATCATTCAACAAATTACATTTTTCCCTATCTAAGATGACCTTGTGTCCGTCAGCTGACTTTAAAACAGGGATTTCATGTCTGCTTTTTAGTCTAGAATTTGCATATTTGTAGAATCTTTTTGAATTAGAACTTTCCGCTAAGCTCTGCTCATAACGTGACAGAAAACGTTTCATCTCTCTGTTAAACATTTCAATAATAAAGAAAAAAAAAAACCCCCCCCCCCCCCCCCCCCCCCCCCCCCCCCTCCCCCCCCTACCCCCGTGCCCCCTTTATCTTTCCGGGGGGGGGGGAAGCGCCCCCGCCACGAGAACCCCCTGAGGAGGGTCCCCGTGGTCCGAAACCGGTCGCAGAGTAAAGGTGGGTCTGTAATTTTGGGTGTTCACGTTTTGGCCTGATATATTTATTTGTTAAACATTTCAGTAAAAACATCGTACTCTCTTTTAGCAAGGTAATCCATATTACGTGTCCATGTTTTGAAAGCATCAATCCGAAGCTTTTCCAGACGCCGCAACGAAGAAGGCCAATTTAACTTAGATGCAGCACACTGTACAACAGGTACAAAAGTATCAATAAGAGACAACAAAACAGATTTAAAGGTAGACCAGAAACATTCAATAACATTATTCTGTATATTTTGGGCCCAAAATAAGGATACCCAATCAATGGCAGCCAAATTTGCACTAATATTTATTTTGTCCATAGCAAAAAAGTTTCGAAAAGTTTTTATTTTTTCAGAGTTTTTAATTTTGACGGTGAAATGTACCGATGCATGGTCTGATTTACCAAGGGGCTCCGTTACTGCAACTGATTGTACTAATCCTGAATGAGTTGTCAAAACTAAATCTAAAATATTTGGAGGATTAAATCTAGTCGGAGCAGTTATTAACTGGGCTAAGTTATGCATAGAGACAAAATTTAGAAATTCCTGGCTAGTTTGACTGTTCGTATAAAAAATATCCCAATTTATGTCAGGTAAATTAAAATCTCCGCAAATAACAGTAATACAAGAGGAAGGCGTACTCGCTAAAACTAGATTTAGGTCGTTTATGACATTCTGCAAAGATATGTGGTCAGCGGGAGGTCTGTAGACACATACACAACGCACAGATACACAGCGGTATATAAGGTCAATTACAATACATTCACTACTTATCATTTCATTTACAGACGGAAAATCATAATTTAGAGACTTCTGATAAAAAATACAAACCCCTCCTCCGTGACGATTACTGAAAATTACTGTAATTACGATTACTGAAAACGGAAACAATACTGATTACTGATTTTTTTCCCTTAGTGCCACACCCCAGTTGCTTTCGCGATGAGGGGTAGTGCCATACCAAATTTTGTACTGGGTCCACGGTATGGCACTGAATAATTGCATATAGCAATTACCCGAGGCATAGGCAAGGCTACTGTCGGGGCAGAAGTGGCCACGCTGCTTTCCCCGCATCGTGGTCACCCGTTAGCTCCATTCAAAGGGGTTTCCCCCCATGACTGGCCAACTCCTTGAAGATCTCGGATAAGTACAGAATTTGTACTACAAATACAATTTGGGGGGATGTTTTGGCACCGAGGTACCATACCTATAATAATCAATTCCCTGTTGTCAGCCGACAACAGAGCACTTTGAGTTGCAAGATTTATGCTTGAAAATCGCAAATGGTAAAAGTTCACAAACGGATCCAGGATCCAAAATTTCATGTTTGCGGCAGATTGATGCAGATGGTACCTTCTCCCAATCTGATCAGCCTAATATGTTGCGTAAAATTGTCAAGGATAAGTTTCGAATCCCCGCTGTCACACAGCTTTTACAAATACCCAAAGGCTCACTGTGGGCTCTAGCCAACCCAATTATTTATCTAGCCAAGTTATATATCTATCCTTAGCTTTTCAGTAAATGGTTACCACCACGGTCTAGGAGCAGGAGTCTGTATTTTTGACACAATGCCTGATGAAGGGCACATCAACATTTGAGTTGTCTGTCCAGCTTCGGGCTGTGAATCCTGACATACGCACCCTAACCTTACTTTGGAATTCTCTCCAGGGGTCACTTTCCCTTTACCTTAATACCATTGTTCGACGATATAACGCAAAACTTGCGTTTATAAAACCTGTCTTTCAGTCAACTGGTTAATTAATCCAATGGAGATTTTTAATACATAACTTCCGACTAAATAGTGTTGTGCGTCGGCCAAACAACGGTAGCTGTTGGCTGTAGATTTTAATCGTCTAAGGGTGTTGTGAAGTTTTCTGGGTGAACTTTGACAGAAAAGAAAAATGTACAAATTTTTATTGCAAAAAATAGGAAAAATAAGAATTTTCGATACTAACCTGATCGCAATACAAATATTCAGCAAAATCGAAGAGAACAATGTTTTGGTTCGTTATAGATATTTTAGTTGCTTTGAACTTTAAATTAGGAGCGAAATAGCGTGTCAAGTTTCACTTTCAATGATTCAGGTCATTGAATGTGTACATTCAATAAGTTTATCATTGAATGTATATACATTCAATGACAATAATCATTGAATGTACACATTCAATAACTTTGCCATTGAATGTACACATTCAATGATGTCGCCATTGAATGTATACATTCAATGATTGTACACATTCAATGCAACATATATATATCCTTACCGTCACAGCAATAGCATCGGAACTGGGCTTCCATACAAGTGAAACATTGACTCCTTTTTCATCCAAACACTTTTTTGGTCGACGTGTTAGACAAAGCAACAGCTTCGGCTAAATCAGAAACAGTGAAATGACAAAGTTTACAACGAGCAGAATAAGGGAGCGTCAACAAATTTATATACTTCATTGTATACACAAGCACATTTCCATAATTTTTACTGACACTTACTAATAACTTTTAAAATATTGCAAGGCAGACCGACGCTTACTTGTATATATATATACGTATATATACGTATATATATAGAATTATAGTAAAATATATAACAGTAAAAACTTCTAAACATTTAGCCAATTTCAGGCCCCGGTCCATTCTCCTATCAGGTATCTCATTCGAGTGCCGCGATGGCCGAGTGGTAAGGTGTTCGACTAAAGATCTTACGGTCATATAAAGACTAAGCACATATCGGTTCGCCGTGGGCTCCAGCCAACCCAGCTGTCTATCCTTAACTGGTCGGTAAATGGGTACCACTGCGGTGGGAAGGTAACAGGAGTCTGTGTTCTGGCGTAATGCCTGATGAAGGGCTGGCCCCCCTTCCACAGATGTAGTCACATTAGAGTTGTCGCTCCTGGTTCGGGCTGTGAATCCGGAGATAAGCACCGGCACCCTATAACCTTCTGTAGGTTGGAGTTCTCTCCAGGGGTCACTTTACCTTTTTTATCTCATTCGACAGCCCTAACCAGTCGAAAGTAAATACTGACCCAAACAAATGGGTTGAACCCTGTCGCTATGTGCATATATTCAGAAAACCACTAACCCTTCCAGACAAAATAGCAAGGTGAGCATGCCATATAATCGCGAACAAGATCCTTTCCCGGTTTGCAGAAATCCCAGCAACATTATCGGGATCAGTGAGCTCACCATCTGGTGAACAATGGTGATCGAAATCTCTAAGAACAGTAGGAATTCCAATCGGAACATACATACGAGCATCTAAATTAAACAGAAACACTATGCATATACATATATATTATAACAAGCTTAACAAATAAATTAAAATTTGGTTTTCTGGCTGGAACTTTCGCAAAACCAAACCAAATTAAATAGCGATGTTCACAAAAAAATCAAAAATCGAATTTTTGCTGGCAATTTCGCAAATGAAGGCCGATCGAAAAACTTTTGGTACGTATGGAACGGCAGTGACCCCATCTACATATGGTGCAAATTTCATGCCGGTAGCTCTTGTGCAGCGTGAGTAATAAAAAATTTTACTATTTTTTTGTGAACGAATTCACAAAAAATCACTTGTTCACAAAAAAATCACCACCGGATCTGATCTCTGGATATAGGTAAGAAATTTTTCTTTCCATGCATAAATAGAGCATAGTCCATAGTGTAATTATGTAAAAAAATTCGGACCCAAGTTTTTTTGCACAGGCTGAACTTCGAATTTTGGTTCTCGGCCCCCGGGTCAAAGTGGGTACCCAGGCCAATATGCTTGACCTTTATTATTGATACCAGGGGGCTAGGAATCCACTTATTTTGTGTTCTATTGTTCTAGTATATATATAAGTAAATTTGGCGGAGTAATTACGCATCTGGAATGATCAAGAACTTCATCCTGGTATATATTTTTGAGAACCTTTCCGTTTCTCCCTGCAAAATACGCAAAAAATACTAGATTTTGGCTCATTTTTGCAAAAACATCAACCTGAAAATTTCCCCCCCCCCCTCTTGGGCTCGGAGAGGGTTCGGCAGGGGTCACGTGACCGTGGGTCATACGCCACGAATATACCAAGTTCTAAGTTTCGCTGACAAAATGCCTGGAAATAAGTTATAATTAGGGTTTGTGCCTTTAAATTTCTTACCCGGCCCGTGCCTACTTCATCGACCGTGACCTTATATAACTCGGGCCGGGCGATACAAGGCCCAGGACTTCAGATTCAAGCTTAGAAGTTACAATTACAGTTAACAAGTTGCAATTTAACGTAACTTCATATTGTATATACTGTCTTATTAGTTGAAAAACCACTACGTTAAGACAGGCGTTTGCAATATAACATATATATAGTCAGGTTCCCAAAAAAAGAACCAGTGACAAAGTTCCCAAAAAAAGAACCAGTGCCAGATCTCCCAGGTACTTCGACCGTTTCGAGCTAAATTTGGCGCATAATAAGTAGAAGACCTTAGTATTATAATATATCAGTTTGGGTTATATAGCTTATCTCGTGAAGCCAGGGCGCCAGCTAGAAGACTACCACCCCAAAACCACCCTCGGACAAGTTTCGACATGGTGTTGAAAAAATTGTCTCAAAACCACAACGGAAAACCCGGTAAGTCCCTAATTGTGGTTGGTAGGTTAGGTGCCCAAGTGCTCACGATACCACATATCCCAGCCCTACTGGCTCCTACGCTGTGGCCTGGACCACCCGGATTTTTTTTGGGAACGAATTCCCAAAAAAATAACCAGTTCGGACTTTGCAAAAATAGGTCACAGGAGCCACCGTAATTGTTTTTCTGGTGATATTAACGCGGTTTTAGAACGTTTTACCCCAAAAAACACCGTAATAACTTATATTTGGAATCTTTGAGGTGATTTGACTGGCTCAGACAGCCTAAACTTGGTCTGGACCATTGTTGGTCTCTTGAAGTACTGGTCTTGGCTAAAAACTGGTATTTACAGCATAATTCACGCTGGAAACGCGTTTTCCTAGTTATAAAACGGTTCTACGCAAAATTTCAGTTGTTTTGGTAGGGTTTCGGTGATAGTCCCCCAACTTGGCCTTGGTCCCCGGGGTCCAAGTTGGGGATGTGGACTGTTGTTTTACAGGTAAGTCCTCAGAAATTTTATAGTGTACTTAAAGAAAATACACGTTAAAAGGGTGCCAAATATGCTATAAACGTCGGCTTAAGGCGTTTGGTGCTCAAAGAAAAGTTATCGGAACTTACACCTCCAGACTCACCATGTCATGGTGGTCCAAGGTAGTCTAAGTGGGCTGCCGTGCCCAGGCTAGACCCTTGGGCTCCACCAAGTACCGTGTAGTATTGGTCGGTTATGGGCTATATATAGGTAATATTAGATTTGCCCTGCCTCTTCTCTGCCAGTAGTAAAGAGGGCGGTTTTTTATTTGGGAACGCTGGTTCTTTTTTGGGAATCGTTCCCAAAAAAAGAACCACCAAAATTTTTTAATTACTCAGGATTGCCAGGGAGGCAGGCTAGGGGCTATAGGTGGGCATATGTGTCGGACCCAGCCCTATGCATATGCACCCTAGTTGGGCTGTCCCACGTCACCCTGCAAAAGTTTGGAGCAAAAAACTGTCAACTGGTTTTTTCGGGAACCTGACTATACTTATTCTCCTGACCATTTGGGTCGAAGAAGCGCTGCGACCTGGGCTGATGTAGTCTACAGGGGCCCCCCTAAACACAACTAAACGGCTTCGCCGGAAATGTTTAGTCGATTTTTGCCTATTTAACTAAATCCGCTTATTTTGGCGATTATATACAAAAACTAGCGCAGTTTTTAACATGTTTTTCGACAAATTTTCGCCCCCTTCCCAGAAATGACTTGCCCCCGAGGGGCCCCCCAAAGATCCTCCCCCGAAACATTCCCTAGAATAAGTCTAGCCTATCTCCGAATGCAAACTAGCCAATTACATTTGTATTAATTAGACATGATAATCGATAAAACAGCCTCTTATTCACATATCCACAAGGCTACCTAAAAACTAATGCCAAATGTGAATTCTACGCACCGAAATTTTTAAACTATTAGCGAAGCTTTAACTTTGAAGGTCAATTTCCTTGATGCAGATGAAATACAGCCAGCCGTCCAGTGTTTTCCGTAGATGGGAATTTATTTAAGAAATCAAGATATGACGGCGTTTAAGAAGCTAAGGACTGGCACCCTGCAGAACTTTGTAATCAATTATGCTGGTAGTTGTGAATAATAGGGGGAGGTTGAACACTTAAACGCGCCGCCTACACACAGCTGGAGGGCTGCTAAGATCTCAGTATCCGATATTTCTTGATCACATTCATGCTCTACATCTGTGCCAAAAAGTAGGCAAATCGGACTAAACCGGGGCTTCCCTTACTGCAAGGACTGTTCATTATTGTCATAGTGCTTTGATCAGTATTAGTAATCAATCAGACAAGTGAATATGACAGGCTTTTTCTAGCAATCGTATATAGCGCGATTGGTTTTAAAAGTCGACCCTCTTCGATTTTTTCATTTTCACATATATATATTGACTTAATACCGACCTTATTTTGGACTTAGAAACATGTTTGCAACCAAGATTTCTAGTTAAAAGTCCTGTTTAATGCTAAAATTATATACTTCACGGATGGATGTTTATTGGCATTAGCAATGACTGAAAATGCGGTTTTTGGCATAAAAATACAAAAAATTTTGGGGGAAGTTCGGTGTTGTGGGGGGTTCGGGGACTCAGAAATGGGTCCCCTCAAAATTAAGGGGGAGGGGTCCCCCACCATAGGTGTACCAGGCTACAGTTTACGCCCTGTGAGACCCCCCACGGAGAGGAATGGAATGGAATGGAATGGAATGAACAACCGCCCCACAGTGCACTCTGGTTTTTCCATATATACATAGATTCGTATATATGCAACTTAAGAAGATATAGAGTATACCGCACTGTGGACCCTCCTCTAGGACTGCATTAGTTCGGCCATAAGCCCTACTACTCACATCAGCAATAAAGAATACATTGCCACATCCACAATCATACATTCAGCAGGCTAGCTCAGATGCCCCTCGAACTAATGCAGTCCACAACTCTTTGCATATCGTCTTTTAAGTCAATCTTTTCATAAAAGACAACAAAGAGCTGACCCCTGGCGTAGGTATGCTGCATCTCGCCTACGTAGCCTACCCATTCTAACTCGGGGGAACTAGACCACAGGAGCCACGAACTTCAGACCATAGATAAAAGATTATACCAGGCCAGACCCCCCTCCCCCCTACCCCATAGTTTCCCTGGAACTTTGGGTCTGGGGGGGGGTAAATCTTGGCCGACCTCCGAACCGAAATGTGATGGGGTTACCCCCCCAACTCCCCCCCCCCCAGAATTCGGACCTCAGAAATTTCGAAAAATGGCCAAAAAAATGCAATTTGCTGTAATTTAGCCCTTTTTTTATCAAAATAAGGCTTGTTCTTAACGTTTTAGGCGTTTTTGCGCCCTTTTAACGCGATTTTAGGCCAAAATTTTAGAAAAATTTTTCAAAAAATGACCATTTTCGACCAAACTTTTTGGGTCCAAAAATCGTTGGGGGGGTTCGGGAGGGTAGCCAAAAGTGGGGGGAGGAATAGTCCAAATATCTGGGGGGGTACATTTGGTCGAAAATTTTGGGGGGATACCAAATTTTGAAAAAAAATCGAAAAATGGCTATATATAAATCACCTGTAAATAGCTAAAGACGGTTTTATATAGCAATTAAAAGGTGACATACAATGTATATACGCAATTATAAACCACAATCTGGGCTAATTTAGGCATATTTTAGTACAAATTAGTCAATTTTCAAGCACTATTTTCGAATACAAAAACTGTTAACAGACGTTTTCAGTACGTTTAAGTCAGCAGGGGGGGGGGGGGAACATGACGGAAAAGAAGGGGAAAAAACATGGTCGCCTACTCCCCAACCATAGCAGTTGCAGCTGCCTAGTATAGCCCATTAGAAAGAGCAAGTCTAGAAGTATACCCTACAGTACCAGATTGGTTTCTAAGTTTGATTCTGTAAGTACAGTACTTGACCAAAGTTGACCTCCCAAAATTGGCCAAAATGCTAAGGATTTTCGAAAGTTTGCAAGTATATATCTAACCAACCATCCAACTTTGGCTACTATAAATTTGCATGCGGGCATAATTCGACTTGCTCTATCACAAGGCAATAGTGATTTTCCCCTACGTGCACCGTGCACCCAGTAAAAAAATTTGACCATGTTTTTCCCCCACATAGGGTCCACTAGAGCGGGGAAAAAACATGGTGACCAAATTTTCAAATTTTTGCGTATGCTTCAGGAAGGCATAACTAATGCTTCTATAGGAAAGAGAATGCTTTAAAACCGCTAAAAAACTCAAAATATGCCAACTTTGAGCATTTTTGAAGCTTCTAGCTCGAAAATTTGATTTGCAGCATCAACATGCCAGATTTCATAAGTTTCTATGGTAAAAATGAAAATTTTGAAAAAACTTAAAAAATGATGGGATATTGCAATTTTTAACACAACTAACTTATTTCTAGCGATATTATACATATTATGACCAGTTCCCAGCAGGTTTCATGCCCAAACAAGTTAGGTACGGCGGATTTGGCATTTTGACCAAAAAATCGGGTTTTAAGCTTGTTGTGACGCTAGAATGGTGCCTAGGTAGTTTTGCAAGCTAAAAACAGCTGAAACAACGCTTTTAAACCACTCTAAATGGTTGCTTGCTAGAAATCCGTGCCATGTTTTTTCCCCGCACCATGTTTTTTCCCCGATTCGCGGGTTAAAAAATATGGACAAATCCTGTTACTGCCAAAGCTGAGAGAGGTGTAAGAGAAGTTTGAATATACGATTGGATAGGTATTTGCCCACGGTACGTAACGGTATACTCAAACCGATCCAAATCCAAACGAAGAAAAAGTTGGGAGGCTTGCTTCCCTATTTAATGTTCCCCCCCCCTGACTATACTGTACATCGAAAAAGGAGCATTATTAGCTAAAACAACTTGGGTACAGTTTAGGGGGGGGTCCTCCCCCCCCCAATTTTCGGATTTTGGTGGGCTCTCCCGAGCCAAATTTGGACCTTCTACTCCCCGTCCCCCCCCCCAAACCAAACAAACAGGTCACAGGTGGTACACCTATGTCCCCCACCCCAAATCCAGTTACACCGATGCTTTTTGAGGTCTATCAAGTGGAAACATCAGCGAAATTTTGCTGAAAAGAGGCTATTTTTGAAAAACATTTTCTCAAAATTTTGGTATTAACCCATTTTGAAACAGTGTCAAAAAATGTCTAAAACATGAAACTCATAACTTGATTTATCACTGCTTGTCTATTGTATCAATGTATATACGTAATTATGCACTAATTGTATGCGTGCTTCTAACATCACGTATGTCTGGAGTTGGTCGCCAGCGGACGAAACGACTTTTATCTAAAAATGGGTGGTTAATTTAATCGCTAAAATAAGCTGATTGTAAGCCCCTGATGAGTCCCACAATCAGGTCAGTCGGGCATAACAAGGCGGTCCGTATGAAAATGATGCACTTATATATGCAATCTGGCACAATGCTCTTGCACTTCTTATTTCTATACCACAACAGTCTACAATTTTATTGTCATAATTTTATTTATATATATAGTCCACATTAATCTTTGTTTTGTGGTTCTTTAATTTGGTTGGGAGGTATTCCTCTTAGGTTTCGGGGGTCTACCACCAAACTTCCATGCCTAACCCCCTTCCCTATTAAACGTTAAAGGAAACTATCAACAATGGTGTGGGGAATTAGCTCGGACAGAGAAGAGAGGTATATGTCACACTCTAGTCGACCATGTGAATTCGGACGGGGAGGGGGCCTTCCGTATAAACTAATGCATACTTTTTCGACCCCACCATCTTAACTTTTGAACGCATAGCCAAATTTTGAAATTTTGAAAACCATTTGATCAAATTGTCTGCCCCAATCAAAGGATAACATAGTGGAATAATTTTCCTAACAATGCTTTACTTATTAAGTCCAATCTTACAATGGATTGCACCAAATGTGAATAAAATCTGAATAAGCTATTCAGAAGTTATTCATCATTAAAATATGAATAACTGTAGATTCCATTGCACCAAGTTAAATATTAATAAAATGTGAGTAAAATCAGAATAAAGTAGTTAAAGTTATTCAGATTTTATTCTTACCTCGGAGTAAGAATAAATCTGAATGACACTAGATTTCCATAAAATTTATAGGATTCTGATAGAGATAAAGATAAGTGAATCCGGTTTTGAAAATTTTGTAGTTTGAATTTGAAGAAATTTTTGAAGGTTATATGTAGATAATACTCGATCAATGTAAATATATTGATTATTAAATTCTTTATGCTTCTATTCATTACTCATTGTGCATAAATTGATGCTTAAATTACTACCCAACAAGTAAAATGTACACCTTATATTCATTAAGCAGTATTAGCAAATTATTTGAAACGTTAGGAATTAGAAAAAGAATCTGAATAGTGTGAACAGGGCAAAAACGAATGTGAATAACATCGGAATAACTTTCTACTTTCTTGCTATTCTATTGGATAACTTCATAATCTTCCCGGTAGCTGATTGGTCTGTTCTTTGTCATGTGGCTGAATACCAGAATAAAATCTGAATAGTTATTCAGATTTTATTCTGAGAATACTATACGATTAGCTGGTCACATTTTGGTGCAACGAAAAATCTAATTAACTTGAGAATAAGATTAGCTATTCAGATTTTAGACTTATTCTGAGAATAGCTATTCACATTTGGTGCAATCCACTGTTAATACTTTGGTTTCGGTGGAGTACGCGAAGAAACAAAAAATGGAATAATAGAAAAAATAGATATGATTAATAACTATAAATAAAATAAAACTATAATAAATATTTAAACACATGCCACGAAATGATACTAAAACTTGAATCAAAAATAACCGAACGGGCAACTTGCAACTTGCACTTGCACTTGCACTTGCATTGCAAGTTCCGCAAGTTGACTTGCAAACTGACCAAAAAATGTCAAGTTGGCTGAAAAATTTTGTGAAACACTGGCAACTTGGACTTGCAGTTCAAGTGCAAGTACAAGTGCAAGTGCAAGTGCAAGTTGCAAGTTTTTTATGAAAGTGGCCCCTGGTGACTTGTAAGGCCGGTTTACACGAGGCAACTTTCCAGTAACTATCTTGGGAAGCAACTTTGAGGCAACTTTGTTGCTCAGAAATTGCTTACGATTTCTCGTTTCAGTTTTTTCTTACTTTCAGTTGCTACAAAGTTGCCCAGAAAAAGTTTCCTGAAAGTTGCATCAAAATTACCTCGTGTAAACCGACCTTTAGCCTTGTAAGCCGGACCCAGTTGAAAC
>JASAND010010730.1:0-59919 GCA_030248195.1 Trissonchulus latispiculum | reverse complement strand
TACAGATGTCCTATTGTAAATAAGATTTCTATTTGACAAAAGCCTAAAATCCTACTATAAAAAGTAATATAAAGTTCAGAAAATCCAAAAATATCTGAAAACCTTTCTAAAAACGTTCTCTTACTATTGTTATCGTGTACTGTTTAAGTAATTTGTTTGTTAGCTAAGTAATCTAACCGAATAGTGACTGATACCTCTATAAATCCTCGGAGAATAGAATGATGATAGAGATATACTCAAACAAGAAGTAAATGTTATGCATAGAGAGATATAAACCGCCTGGATTAGGGCTCAGCGATTCTTAGTTGTAACTATGCGAATATGACTGATTTTGACTTCAGGTTTTGTGTCTAACCTGCCATGGCTCCTAGAGCCCCCACCCGTTGCGCTCCTGCACCTGATCGCGATCCTACAGATGATACACCGCCTGCGCCACTTACCTTATACTGTCCGCCTGAGATGCGAGGTCCGTATCGGGACTACGACTGTTTACCTGAGGGTTTAAAGATGCTGCGCGGAACTGTTGACATTTTTACTGATCCAGAAAAGTATGACATGTTTGAGTCAAATAAGCGAATACATTTGACTAGCCCACAGGTTGCTCAAGTTGCTACGCTGATATGTACGGTATGTTTTTGGAGATTCGGCTTAAGTTACTACGGAGTGCCGATAACTATTTATCCAGTAAGTGATGAAGTTCGTAAGTCCCGTTTACCTGCCAAACAGTATTGTCAATTGTCTGTGTCGTCGTATGGTGGTGGTATGTGTCGTTGTCCCAATATCAATTGTCAAGCTGTAAGTGTGATTTTGCTGCAACAACTGAGTGGTTGGCCCCTTGGCCTGGAGTTTAGGGCACTGTCTAATAACACTGTGCGCGCACTGCGCGAAGTCGTTGTCCAACTGTCCGAGTATTTACCGTCTGATCTTTATGATTTTCGCATGCGTATGGTGGGGGATAACACAGATTATTATCCTAATATTTTAAGTTTTCCTGGCGTGCAGTGTGCTTTTCGCCTCATTCAAGTTCAGTATGATCAGCAATTCTTTAGTTACAGTAAGATCGAATTTAGTTTAGTTCTCACCTTTAGTTTTTGTCCTGTCCTTTTGAATTGTCATATTTTGTGCTGCCTATGCTTACAATTCGAGTTACTTCATAGTGGTATGTATGTTTCAGAACCATGTCCCAGAACCGGCTCAACAACTATTTCTACATCTGGATGGACCAGTATGATAACCAGTCCGACTTCAGCGACGTCTCGTCGGATGTGATTGAACTTGACCCGGATGACGATGATGCGATGTCGGTGGATTCCGCCATCTGCACCTCTCCGTCCCTTCCCCCGCAGCCTTCCCTTCCCGTGGCCCGCATTCTGCAGTGCCACTACAGTCCGCCGACCAGCGCCGCGGAGACTATGGATGCCCCCTCCAGAGGACCGGAGCGGGAGCGCGAAACCCTGCCCCCTGAGCTGCGGAAATCCCACTATGGGGACTGGGTCCACACCTCCCCAGCCCACACTGAGGTTTACATTCCCCGGCGGCCCATTTCCATCCTGGGGCCGGAGGTAATTCCGATGAGCACGGTTCTGTGTTTAATGTGTTTTTGGAAGTTCAAGCTGTCTTTTTACTGTGTTCCCTTTCAGTTTCTCCCCGCTCCCCTCACCCTTCAGTTTGAGAAATTTCCTGCTAAGGCCCGCTTGCGAGAAGCTGTGCATGCGCTTCTCCCCCCTCTCCCCTCTGTTTTTCGTTGTCCCAACCGTTTGTGTGGTGATAAATGTGTTTTAGTTTCGTATGAGCATCCAAGCTGGGGCGCTTCCGGTCGCATGCCTTTTGACCGCCAGCTGCCCCCTCTTATCTCTTTTCTGTTGAATGCACTGCAACGCTCGCACCCACTCATGCCTGCTAACCTGTCCTCTCACCAGTTTTAAGTGTTTGCCGAACATTAGCTGACCACAGATCTCTAAAAATGGGAAAATAGTGAAGCTTTGAAGAAAACGCACAGATTTGCATGATTGGTTTTTGAGAGCATTTTACGACTGACAGAGATCACGGAAATCACGTACGCGGCAGGTTAGAAGAGTATACAAATGAAGTTTTGATTCTGTTCAGCTACTGTTCTGTCTGTGTCTGTGTTGCTGATTCCTGTTTCAGTTGCACGTTCTGCCTGGTCTGACAGCCTTCGATAGTGGTCCCTTACCCCCGCTGATACGGTTAGTTTACACCGGACCTGAGATTCCCCGTTCCCTCCATGAGTTTGCTGTCACACCACGCATACACTACTGCACCATACGCGACACTACTCTCTGTTTTCTGTTACGCGACACTGGTTACTGTTTCTCTTTTCTGTTTACTGTTACGGTACTATTTCTGATTAGCTACACTGATTGAAGTAGAACCATGAATTCTGGCTGATGAATAGAAGTACGCGCCATTGACAGTGATGAGGATGTTCTATCGTTGAGACCTAAAAAGATAATAATTAAGCAACAAGCATAACAATTCGTGTTGTAGCTGTTTTCTGTCCGTGCGTGTCTGTACATATTTCAGCTGTTGTTTTTCCCTTTTTCTGCAGTCAAGATTGATGGGATCCTGATCATGGGACACGGATCCGCAGTCTGTTCCGGACATTGAGTTTCACTGTTTTTCTGTTTACTAACCTTGTGTCTACTGTTTCTGTTCCTTGCACTGAGAATCCGCGAAACTTAACTTAAAGCTTGATAACGTTGAAAGGAGTTCTTAGTACACTGCTGAATTTAGTGGCCAGTGAGTGCACTTATAGAGGAAAATAATTCGTTAAAATGCCATTTTGTTGAATCTTGTCTGATATCGGGTAATTTGAAAGGGCTAATTGAATAATCGACTGTTCTCCGATTGATAAACGAAGTACCTTAGTGAATTGATTGAGTGAGCGACAGTGGGATTAGTTAACCACTGCCTTGTTAAATTGTTTCCATACTAATATTATAACTCATTCCGTACATGGTTCTAATTTTAGGCTGTTTGCTCAGCAATGGTTCTTTTTCTGTTTTTGGTCAGTTGGTTTCTCTGATCATCAGTTGGTCCGTGGTTCGATCCCCTTTTTGAATCGGAAGACTCATGGTTCGATTCAGCTCACTGTCATCCGTCCTGACTCACCCAAGACACTTTTCTTCACATCTTTCATTTGCCTCAGTCATTACCCACCAGAACCGTCTACTGTCAGAATTCGTCCGTGTGGCGCCCCACGTCGGCATCCGCCGACTTCCCTGACCGGTGGCATGCTCAGCGCCTCGGTGATCACTCCCTGCCTCCCACCAGTACCGTCTGTTCTCAATCAACCGCCCGGCGTGGACCCTACACGCCCGGCGCCCCAACTGCAATCACTGTCCCTCAGGGTAGCACGTCTGCACCCACCTCCTCCGGCCGATGTGAACTGTAACCGGCCACCGCTGCTACTACCGGATCTGTAGCCTGGAGCTCTGGCCGTCGCAGGTGTCCCTCCGGCCATCTCCCGCCACAACCACTGACTACTACTGCCACTGACTACTGCCATTGACTATTGCTGTTACCACTGCTACGACCGACAAAATGATCTGAAATAGACTAGAATATTGTGAACTCTATATTTACCTGTATTATTACTATTTGTACAGTTGAGTTGTCTAGGTTGGAGCTTGTTAATGTAGTTGCATACTGCTGACTGATCGCTACTGTAATTACTTGTTCTACACTTCCCCCCCTAGTAAACGCCTACCACATTTTTTGCGGTGGAGAGTGTGGAGGCAAAGAATTTTGTAATGCTGCGTACCGAGTTAGAGCTGAGTTGAAATTTGAAAATCAGATCCTTGTGAGGTGTAATTCTGTCTTGATCCTGTGATTGACCGTTAGATTGTATTAGCTAGGTATTGGGGTCTTGATTCTTCCAATGCATATTGTTTTCCTATTTCCATTCGCGTTTCTGTTTTGTAGTCTGTGAATGTCGCCGTTTTTGCGGTTCGCTGTTTGAAGACGTTTATCGGACTGTATTTTTGATGAGATTTAGTGGTCTTTGTTGAGAAAGTTGAAAAGAAATGCATTTTGGAAATTTATGGTTCTGTTTACGAAAAAGATCAAAATTTTGGGACTTATCTCCCCAGGAAACTAAGTGGGGTTAATGTGTCCAGGTTTGGGATTTTTGGGAGCCTACTTCACCCCATGAGCTGAGTTCATACGTCACAGGGAAGTGACGTATGATAACACACACACACGAGAAACGCATTACATGAAAGGAGACCGCAAGCTCCGCCTCCTGCACGGCACACACTCTGATTGACAGGTCTTTCCCAAACTCCGAAATTTCCTAAAATTCAAATTCAGTCGTGGTTTGGCCGCCGTGGTGTTCAGTCGTTTTGCGCTTTCTTCTGCTTTACGTCTTGCGTTTTGGGTGTGTACAACCGAGGGCCCACTTTGGGAGAGACCGGTTGATACTTCTGTCTTGTTGGTATTAACCGAGGGCCCAATTTTGGGAGAGACCGGTTAATACTTTTTCTTTATTGTTCCGGGACCGGCCACGACTCGTATTATTTCACTATTTTCGCATTTTACCTTATTCAGTGATTCTTTCCCCATTCCTACGGAAGTCTTGCCTTGCCATTCGCACTTTGGATCACACGCCAGCACAAGGACCCAGGATCGCCAAGGTAGCTCGAGTTGGGAGTTTGTGAGTTTGTTTAATGACTTGTGATTAAGTTGAGTTTTTCAAGGAGAGTCCAAAAAATTAGGTGCGACTATTTCAATGTATTGTTGTCTTTCTTTGCTGTGTACCCATTGTATTATTGAATTGTTGATCTGTCTGTCTGTACATGTTATTGTTAGCTAAGTGAATTGTGCTGTAAATAACTGTAATAATTTTATAAATTCATTAAACCAATAATTTAAATTAATTACTAGTTGACCGGCTTAACCTGCGCTTGAGCGAGAGTGAGAGTGAGTAGTCTGAAGCTTAGATCGCTAGAACATAGGGACATAACTGTGAACCGAATACCTGGATTTGTTGTTAGTTAGGCTAATAGTATGACCCCTGTGTATGCCCTTGAATAACTAGGGAATAGTAAGTATAGAACCAGTTTTAGACGTGGTTCTTCCTTGATTTGTGTCTAATCTGTAGAGAAAGGAGAATTAAAACGACCCCCAAATACCCTTTTCTTTACATTTATGTCTTCCCTTATTGCCAATTTGGAGTAACAGATGTGGTTTCTTCTGTAACGGTACAAACTTTCCGCTCTTTGAGTCCAGCTCGGCTGAGACTCAAAGGCAAAGAAAAGAGGGGAACTGATAGAAGTTTAAAGAAAGTTTTACTTTTTAATTCATGTCTTAGCTACTTAGTTGTTGTGTTTTGTATTGTGTATTTTGTATTTTGTAAGAGGCTCGTACCTATTGAGTTAACTAATTAATTATACCTACCTAATCAGCAGTCTACTAACCTTGACTACTAAGTTTAACCCAATCAGAATAATTTAGTGCGCGCCTTTTTGCGCGAAGGACAATTTCGGCCAATCGGACTAATGATAAATTGTAATGATTGACAGGTAGACTTGTTTTGCACCTCAGTCTTACCTTGTCTCTCGTCTTGTACGGCCGCGTTTGACCTCTCCCTTCACTCCCCCCAGTTTGCTTTACTATAGGGCGTTACTATGCCCAAATTTCCCCCCACTCCGGAAAGGGGCTAGTGTATTAACACAAAGGGGCTAGTGTATTAACACTAGCCCCTCGTCAATTTTTTGGAGAATTTTATAGATCTAAAGGGGGGTTTAGGGTTATACATTCCACCTTAGGATCTCCTCCCCCTTTTCTGATCTACTCTTATTCAGCTAGTTATTAAAAGCGATTTCCCTCTTTTTTCTGGGAATCGCTTCTAAGCTATTAACAGGACCCAGAGATCCTCTCTCAAAAGGTTCAAATGATTCTGATATGTTTGTAATATCCTCCGGATATTACCTGGGTCGCGTGGATTTCCGAAAGAAAATCCACTAAGAAGCTTGGACTTTTGGGAACTCTCCCAAAAGTCCCATATTTCACTTTCAACTAAAATTTTCTCAATTGCAACTCACAGAACGCACTCTCAAACTTTTACAAAATTTTATACTCCTCTCAAACTTTTAATCCAGCTTCTTAGGGATAATTTCCTGGACCCAGGAAATATCGTGTTAGGATCTTTCTCTGAAAGATCCTGACGGTTTTAACCTATTTGATTCAGGTTCACGCATGGGCAATGCCTGCACAACTCCTGCACATGTGCAGGCTAGGAAAAATTTACCCCCGCGCAGTGCGCAGCAAACATTTTACCCCCGCGCAGTAAAATGTTTTACCCCGCGCAGGAAAGAGCGTCAAGATTTTATCCCGTGCAGCAAATGTTTATCCCAGCGCAACAAAATTTTTACCCGCGCGCTGCAAAAAAGCGCATAAAAATTTTATCCCGCGCTGCAAAATTTTACCCCCGCGCAACAAAGCGCACTAGAAGCTTATCCCGTGCTACGAAATTTCTAACTCGAGCAGGAAATTTTACTCAGGCTCAGTAAAATTCCTACCCCCGCGGAACAAAATTTTTACCCGCGCGCAGCACAGCGCATAAAAATTTTATCCCGCGCTACAAAATTTTACCCCCGCGCAACAAAATTTTTAGTGCATAAAAATTTTATCCCGCGCTGCAAAATTTTACCCCCGCGCAACAAAGCGCACTAGAAGTTTTTCCCGCGCAACGAAAATTCTAACTCGAGCAGCGAATTTTACCCCGCTCAGTAAAATTTTTACCCCCGCGCAACAAAGTGCTACAAAATTTTTATCGCGCGCTGCAAGCTTTTTACCTTTTACCACCGCGCAACAAAAGAACTTTAGAAATTTATCCCGTGCAACGAAATTTCTAACTCGAGCAGCAAATTCGCTCAGTATAATTCTTACCCCCGCGCAACAAAGCGCATCAAAATTTTGTCCCGCGCAACAAAATTCTTATCGCAAGCAGCAAACGTTTTACCACCGCGCAACAAAAGAGCATAGAACTTTAGCCCGTGCAACGAAATTTCTAACTCGAGCAGCGAATTTTACCCCCGCTCAGTAAAATTTTTACCCCCGCGCAACAAAGTGCAACAAAATTTTTATCGCGCGCAGCAAGCTTTTTACCACCGCGCAACAAAAGCGCTTTCGAAGTTTATCCAGTGAAACGACATTTCTAACTGGAGCGGCAAATTCTCTCAGTACAATTTTTACCCCCGCTCAACAAAGCGTATCAAAATTTTGTCCCGCACAACAAAATGTTCATCGCCGCGCAACAAAATTTTGTGCATTAAAAACAAAGTGCATTAAAATGTTTACCCACACAACCAAATTTTTACCCCCGCAACAGAAATTTCACTCCCGCGCAACAAAGTGCATTAATGTTTTAAGCCACACATCCAAATATTCTATCCTGTGCAACAAAAGTATTTAAAAATTTCTTGGTGGGATTCGCCCTTGGCGTGTTTTCCATTACATTTATTTAAATCGTTTCGCGCCTGCCACGCGTTGAACATATTCTTTTAGAAAATTTCGCGCCATCTTTTTATTTTTTCTTATAAATCTTCCGGCGCGTTTTCCATTACATTTATTCCAAAACTTTTGGACCTGTGGTGTGTTTTCTTTTTCATTTCCTTTGAAAGTTTTCGAGCCATCGGCGCATTTTGTTTTTTACATAAATTCATTAAAAAAATTGCGCCTTCGGCGCATTCTCCTGTAGCTTAAAAGTTGAGTTGAGTTCGCAGTCGAACGCTTAAAAATACGCAGCCAAAAAATACGCAATCGGCAATTGGCACCAGGGTTGGCCGAAACCGACACTTTACCGACACCGAGACTGGCCAAGTCTCGGCTTTTCAGCGAGACCGAGACCGAAGCACCCAACCCTGATTGGCATTTCGAGACTGCTCTCAATTAATTTCTTGAAACAATTTACCGTAGTTTGGGCTCTGACCTTTTCTGAGGCTATCGCCCCTAGGTCCTCCAGGGGCTCATTCTTTAAGAGGTCGCCCCGTCGCGATTAGTAGGTATGACAAATTTGGGATAAAAATAGAAAAATGGGCAAAAACCAAATACATTCCTACTTTTTTAAATTTCGTGCTATATACTAAAAACCAAAGAATTTTCTAATTTTTAATGGAATATTCATATGTTGCGTTTATGAAGAAAAATCTTGAAATGAATCCGATTTTTCGGAGAAAATTGCTAGTTTTGCTTTAAAATGTGTAGAACTTAAGAAAACTTTCTCGGTTCTTCAAAGTGAAAGGAACTAAAGTTCCGCAGACAGGTTTTATTGTAAAAACAAAAAATTTCTTCAACTGAGGCTCTGCCCCCCTGATCCCACGTTGCAAACCTTTTACCGCAACCCGCTTTACAATTTTTACGGCCCTTTTTACGACACCCCCTCTTAATTGTTTCATTTTACATTGATCGTTCCATCTGTAGTTGCTTGCTTATATATTTTAGTAACATGCTCTTGATTATATGTGTTAAAAACGGAGTTTGGTCTAGTCATTCTCGTTAAGTTAAATCGCACATTGAATTCATGCTGCCGTCGCTTCCTTTATAATTTATTTTTCTAGACAGATATTGAATTTGTGCAAAAAGTTGATTATTTTGTTTTTGCTGTTTTTACTACATTCTTTTCCTAATGTCTCCCAGCTGGATCTGTTTTTCATACTGATTTCTGCCAAACCATAAAGTTGCACTAGCAACTTAAAATTCCAATTCAGCGGTTAAAATTCCAATTGTATGCCAGAGCCAAACTTTTGAGTGTTTCCACTAAAGATTTTCCCGCCGCCTTGAGGATTGTATCAGACGAAATCAGAAGGTTATATCAACGGCTTTTTATAATGTAAAAATTACTTGTCACAGCTTCGACTTTTGAAAGCTGATCATAACTTGGTTAATAATGCTAATTAAATTTTAAAAACGGAGTGAATTATAACTGCATTCATAAAATTCCCTTGCTATTTAAGTAAAACCAGAGAAAAATTTAGCATTTTTTGCGAGATTCATCAAAATCTTAGAGGATTGCGTAAAAGTTAGCAAATTTTTCCGACAAAGGGGCCTGAAAGATGCGTGAGTAAAACAGAGCTTTGTAAAAATTACAGTCGACACATATCGTGAAAAATTAAAAATTTAACCCCCCGCGCAGTGAGCTCGAAGGCTGTGAAGGCTAGAGCCAAGTTCATTGCCCATGTATGTTCAGGTTAGCCTCCGCCTGCCTTTGCCGAGCCGCAGCCTGGATCATCATTCTGACTTGTGGACCTGAATCGGTTTTAACCCATTTGATTCAGGTCTGAATCAGCCTTTACCGGTGCCTATTTGGATTTGGATGAAGCCTAGCCTGTCTGCCATTGGATCAGATCCCCTGCTGCCTGCCAATCTGTGCTGTTCTGCCTGTGGACCCTGCCTGCCACTTCCCCCAGTCCTTGGATTTCTCTATCTCACCGGCGTGAGTTCCTTCACGGATCCCCCGGAATCAATCTCTGCCAAGCTTCTTCAGTTGGATCAGGACTGTAAGGTGCTTATCTTCGGAGACTGACTCTCTCCAGCCCTCTCAGTTGATTAATAGGGAAAACAGTCTGCCTTGGGCAGCGTACCGTGCACTACTTGATTCTCATTGCTACAGGGTGATTTGTCCGACACCCTTCATCAGTTGCTATCTGCTAGTTTCGGGTGATTTGTCCGACACCTTGTGCTCTTCTGAATTTGCCTTTGCCGTGCACGGTTACCTGTCCTTGGTTGAGGCTTGCTCCCTCGACTTGACGATCATCAGCTGTCCATAGCGAACTTTCTGCCGCCTATCGGCCCTGAGAGCCTGCTTTATGGCTATCAAACTTTCGGTTGTGGTTTGGAGTCGGGGACCCCTGAAACTTAGTCAAGAAGATTGATCTAAAACTGTTTGAACTTTTGATAAAATGCATTATTATAGTTCTTGTCTCTATTTTCGCTTTTGCTGTCTTGCTTGGGATCTTGTCAAAATTGACGTAAAACTTTTTGGGGAAATCCAGGATCCTAAAACTTCTAAAACGTGCGAATTGACCTCTGGCCTCTTCCTTGGGCAGGAAGTAGGATATTAGCTTCTGGTTATCTGCCGATGGAAGTTGGAACTATATCTAGTGCCCGGGAAAGGGTGGAAATCCGCGCGATATTGATTGTTTCATTTAAAATAAAGCATATAGGACACTTCAAGCATATGGGCGGACCCCCTCGATATCCTGTTAGCTAGGAGAAGAATATAGTGATCCAGTGTTCAGAAACTGTACCAGACGAGCGATATATAATTAAATCATTCGAAATTTTGTAGGTTTCAGGTTCTAACATAAAGTTCGTAGGATAAACTTATTAAACAAAGTTCTTGGGATAACTTGTGAATATCAGACTGCTGGTTAGGTCTAGGTTTTCTGCTAGGTCTAACTAAAAGTAATTAGGTTCATTAATTAGGTACGAGTCTTAAGGTTGCAGTGGTCAGTTGTGCTGTCTGTGTGTGTTTGAGTGTAGTGTTTCGTCAGTGTTTGAATATATCAGTATTAATCGTATCTTTGTTAATTGTAGTTGCCTTATCTTGTGTTGTTTGAACAGCTGACCGATATTGTTTGTAACTAATTAATCACATTACCTATAGTCTGTATCATCTTATCCTCTTGTCGTTTGCACGTAACTGTTGTACATTAAATCCTAAAATTTATAGGTTCTGTAGTCCCTTTTGCTAGGAACTTAGGATTTAGTTAGGACTCAGTTTGGCTTTGCTTAAAACTTTAGTTTGGATTTGGCTTATATCACGCTGGCAGAGTTTGTACCGGTCTTGTCTAACTGTCAGCTAGAGTGTTAACGTTGCGGTACTGAGTTGACTGTTAATTTTGAACTAGAGGCATTCCAGTACTTGAGAGAAGAGACTCTTAGTTTAGTTCATCCTATTGTAGTTTGTGGTTGTCTACGCCCTTGGAACGTAGATCAGATTGTTCAGGGAGCTTACGAGGCAATTCCAGGCACTGAGAAGTTTGTGCCTAAATATTTCCGCTAGTACTGAGCAAGAGGTGTTGATCTTCTGCCTGATTCCGGAAGGTACTGACCTGTGGGCTTCTGTAGAACACGACAGTTGCTCACTAGACGTGTATTGGCCCTAAACGGAAACGGAGCTAGGAAGAATCGAACTCACGACATAACGCGGACAAATCCCGGATTGGGTAGACCAAAACCAGGCTACTTAGTCCGAAAGATCTAAGAGTCGATCGAGTCGTCTCGCCTGTTCGCTTCGCTGTTTGGTGCTTACTGTTTTTAAATCTAGGGTAGCTGAGAAAAAGGTGCCACCGACCCCGGTACCCTCTCAGCCTTTTCAACTTTCAGTCTAAAACCAGTGCTTACCAGTGCAAGCTTTTAACAAGCAAAATAACACAAACTTCAGTCGTTTAATATTACCCGTAGCACTACACATGCAACAATACCGATACCATCGTCTAACTTGTTAGGTCTGCTTGGTCTGTCTTTAAAACCGCAGTCTTAAGTTTCTACTTTTATTATGCATAAAAGCATTGACCGGATATGTCTAATTCTATGACGACATATGACATTTTCATACGACATATGACATATGACCTATGGCCCAATTTCTTTAAAGATTAATCGGATTAGATTTAAATTAATTTGCATTAAACTTTGGATTTTAGTTTTTAAAGAAATGGAGCTTGTGCTTCACTTTGACCCGACAGTAGTATAGGGCGGGCTTTTCGCACTCCACATCCGGGATTGGATTTCTCCTTACCGGGTTCTGACGTCACCTCTGGAGTAAATAAATATCCAAATACTCCCGGTACCCGCAGTACCCCCAGTACCCCTGTACCCCCAGTACCCCCTGTACCACCAGTACTCCCTATACCACCAGTACTCCTTGTGCCCCCGGTACCCTCCTGTACCACCAGTACCCCCTGTACCCCCCCTACCCTCTGTAGCTCCAGTACTACCAGTACCCCCAGCACCCCCTGTACCCCCAGTACCCCCTGTACCCCCAGTATCTCCTGTACCACCAGTACTCCCTGTACCCCCTGTACCCCCTGTACCCCCAGTACCCCCAGTACCTCTAGTGCCCCTAGAACAGCCTGTACTCCTTATACCCCCAGTCCCCCAATGACCGCCTATGAGTTTCTAACCTCTTATTCGATTCTTGTTGAATAAAAATAACTTACTTACTTAGCTACCTAACTTCTCTACCTGCCAACGTACCTGAGCTATTTTACCTATCCACCTCACCTACCTAAACCCAGTTTAATTCGATGTTTTTATGTGTTTCTATGTATTTTTATGTGTTATTTGTATTCTATATTTCATGCACACATTTTCAATCAGATATAAAATTAGCCCTAAAGAGGACTGTTGGGATAAGCGGAGCAGAGATAGAGGCGAAGCTTGGTTCCCAGGGTTTGAGCAAGGCTGTCGATAAGTGGAATTTGTTTCTGGTCCACCATCCGAAGGTCTACCAAATCGGGTCCTTCTAAAACTCCCAAAAATGGTAGTCCAAAAGTTCCTTTAAATTTAAAAGTAGCCGATCTTCCATCCTCGATAGCTGTTTCCTGGGTGAAGTAACTTGGTGCACTATAGTCCCAAATTTCCACCTCATTACATTGAACACTGAACCAACACCACCAATACATTTTTTCAAGAAAGCTTTTAAAACCGACCGCTCACGACAAAAGAACAAGTCAAATTGACACTTTCCCAGAAATTTCACCCCTTTATATAGATTTTGAGTTAGTAGTTGGTTGGCTTATAATTTTCATTTACCGTTTGCACAAATTGGTATTTTATTAAGTGTTTAATCTTTCTTTACTTTTCATTCAACCCACCCAAGTTCAGCTTTACACCAATCTTACTCCGAACATACTTTTTAATATTTTACAGCATTTTGTCCTAACTTTCAATGTCGTGTCTAGGTGAGGTGGATAGGTAAAATAGCTTAGGTACGTAGGCAGGTAGAGAAGTTAGGTAGCTAAGTAAATAAGTTATTTTTATTTAACAAGAATCGAATAAGAGGTTAGAAAGTCATAGGCGGTCAAAAATTACTCCTTATTAAAATTTTATGAAACCTGATTGGATGACGCTGCACCAAGACTATATAAACCGTTAATGTTAGAAACCAAAGTGTGATGAATGAAGTGAATGAAGAACCTAGAATGGATGGAAAGGTGTTTAGACAAAACAATATATTGTACTGATTCATTTGCTGTAAATAATCGCAAATAAAAGTTCAAAAATACAAAAATATTGCATGCGCTGGACTGGGTTAGGTACTGTACATAAATTATGTGGTAGGTTAGTAAGTGTATATACGTAGATCAGGTAGGTAGGCTAGACTAGGTAGGAGTCCGGTAATGGGCCGACGCCATGTCCCAAGCACCTGGGGAAGAACTCAGAGGGACGGATAAATGAAGTTCGGAGAAGAAGAAGAAGAAGTGTTGCTTTTAAGACTGGGTGTACTGGGGGTATAAGGAGTACAGGCTGTACTAGGGGCACTAGAGGTAGCAGGAGTACGGGAGTACAAGGATACAGGGGCTACCGGGGGTACTGGGGGTACTGGGGGTACAGGGGGTACTTGGGGTGCTGGGGGTACAGGGGGTGCTAGGGGTACTGGGGGTGCCGGGGGTACAGGGAGTACTGGTGGTACAGGGGATACTGGGGGTTCAGGGGTACTGGGGGTACCGGGGGTACCGGGAGTATTGGGTGTTTATTCACCCCAGAGGTGACGTCAGAACCCGGTAAGGAGAAATCCAATCCCGGATGTGGCGTGCGAAAAGCTCTCCCTATACTACTCACGACAGCCCGCATACCATCATGTTAACTAGTCTAACGTAACACTTGCAAAATGAAATGTTTTATTCAACAAATTAAGCATGCAAAACCATTCAGTTAAATGGAGCAATCGAAAATGTGCTTAGGTGTATTGTTCTTAGTGTCATCGTTACCATCGGCTGGTTTAAAACAATGCTGTATTGCTTTGTAAATGCAATACATGGAAATTGCAATCACAGTCACCATCACAAACACGCTGAATGATAGCAGTAGAGCTCGTTTAATCATTTCCCTGTCTCCATTTGCAATAGTTGAACAATTTCGGATTGTTCGTTTTGGCAGATCCCCATCCTTGCAGCGATAACCGCGAGAATCCTGGAACATGGGTGATTGGTCAAGACAGTGACAGTCCGGGAAGAGAAAGTCTTGCATACAGTCGACAACTACAGTAATAAGTTTACTTCCTCCAACGCAAGGATTGGATAGTTCTTTCGGAATTGGAACCATATTTGAAGTACTTAGATAAATACAAATATTTGTCTGAAAATGTTCAGCTAAACATAAGACAGCACTGGTTATTGAAATCTGTAATTAGGCGACGCTGCTTCTACCACCTTCACAAGATGAGCTATTTGTATAAGCTAATATAGGACTCTAAAATTAGCTCTCACGTTGAAGATCGTAGAATATGAGTCAGTGCTAGTCACCGCTGCTTTCTTGTTATGAACTGTGACATTTTCAAAAGATGTCTCCGGAAGCGGCCACCCGGTTTTTCATCAGTTTAAATTTAATGTGAGCTGAAGTTGTAGGAACTGAACAAACGGGACCGGACACAAGATTCTTGTTCTGTGACCCAGAAAATTCAAATATGCAATTTAGTATTCGGATCCTCCTCACGGATCGAAAAAATCTAATTTCGCGAAATCAAAAATTTTGTGGAGTTTGAACTGAGCGTGGTCTATAACGTACCCAACCAAATTTGGATCTTTTCAGGAAAACACCCCCCGACCCAGATTTCCCAAAACTTGACCAAACGAGCTGAAACTTGGCTTGGGTATGTTTTCAACCACGTTGAGTTCAAATATAGCAAAAGTTTTCGATTTGCAAGGGGTTACCAAGGGAAACGAAAAAAACGTGTCCCCTTTGAAAGGGGAACCCGTTTGGTGGGGGGGGGGTAGCAAAAAACGTGGTCCCCTTTGAGGGGGGTCGGTCAAAATGGTGGCGGTTTGGGGGGGAGCCGCTGAAAGAGGTCGCCGTTTGGGAGGGGGTCGCTCAAGCAGGCTACGTTCGGTTGCTTCTGACTGGCTGCTGGCGACCCCCCCCCAAAACTGGGACCCTTTTTGAAAATAAGCTGAAACTACCATAATCCCTTGCTAGACTCCTCCAAACGGATTCTGCGATCTGATTGGCTGTTGACGACCCTCTCCCCAAAGGGGGCCTCCTACCCTCCTCCATTCCACCAAATTGAGGAGAGTATGCGCTGTCGATTTGATCGACCTCCCCCCCAAACGGGGGAATATTCGCGTATTGCGGGCGGAGCACCGTTACGCAATGCCAAGACGAGAAGCCCTCCAGTGGCTTACTCCTCTTCCTATATATAAGAGAATTATGAGCTCTTGTTGGGGGTAATGTTTTAGAACATTCACGTTGGCAGTCGACAGGACGCAGGGTTTTGAGCCTGCGGCTGGCTGTCTGCTGACCGCCTGCCAAGCGGAGATATTTCTTGCAGTCAGCACAGCAATTTGAGCAGAGCAGCAAACCTTTAAAGACAAATCCAATGAATCTGAACTCAATCAAAATATATAAATTAAAAACCTTATCTGTCTATTGTCTTTATAATGCATAATATAAATATATTCTGCAGTTTTCTGCTCAGATTGCCTTTAAACTCGGAGAAATATGCTTGCCTAGTTGCCGGCCAGCCGGCGGGCGCCTGGCTGAAGGCGGCTGGTAAAGTCCTGCTGTTCTGGAAGAGTAGATATTAAAGGGACTAACGGGAAAGATCCGAAAATTGAAACACCAACACTGAAAGTGCACAACTCGAATGCTGATTATAAATGTTGGTGCAGAGTAGTGACTAGACCTGTTTACGTTGGAAGGCTCAAAGAATTAAAGTCACAGAAACAGAGAAATGAGATTTACGAAGGTTTAAAGGTTTAAATTTTTGGATGATTGATGAAGGGGAATTTGAGCAACCAAGTCATTAATTTTTATTGAAACTTTTAGCTGGTAAAAAGTTCTCTATTAACGTTGATCACAATTAAATTTCCGCGCAAATAATATTTGTTTCAATGCCCTGTAAACAAGCAACAGGTTTTCAGTCTTTACGCCATTCTGCGCCGACTTTATATTATTATGGCTGTAAAATCTGACGACAATCAGTTTAATTTGAAAACAACCATGGGTCCAATCCAATCTGAGAACGGGTGCAACATTTTAAGAACATCGGGCAAAAACAGGACAACGATTTGAATAAAATGTGGCATGAAATAAAGAATTTGCTGAGAACTAATTTAGCAATGAAGAAGCGAGCTGGGGAGCGACGGTTAAGCTTCTTTGCCAAAACTTGCCGTAAGCTTCTGCTGTCACACTTCTGCCAAGAAGCACCAATTTAAAGGAGATGAGCACACCTTCCTCGTTTAAACACTGACAAAATTTTAAGCACACAGTCTTGCACCTGTTTGAATTCATAACCGATTTTATCAAATCTACCAGAGACCACCAGCTGAAAGGTGGTTTGAAGATGCTGGTTCATCTCACATACTTGCTTGTGGACGATGACCACGGACCTACCACCCTTTAAAACTGACGGCCCCATAAGTCTGACCATTGAAAACGGTGTTTTCTAATGGAACACATTTGTTTGCAGCTGATGTTTTGAATCTATCCAATATTTGTTAAATGCTAACACGGCCATACAGCCGGCGCCAATTATTTATTATATACGTTGGTTTGATGAGGAAAGTTCCTCCTCTGCGTCTGCATTCCTTCCAAAAAATGAATCTTATTCTATAGAGGGGCCGACCATCCTCCAAACTCCAAACTCCAAACAAACTTTTTCTGGCATTGAGCAAATTGTGAGCAAAACTGGTTTCGCTGGATCATTTGGTTCGCGACCCCAGAATGTACCTGACTAGTACATACAATGCAAGTAACAAATTTCGAAATTTCAAGTTTCATTTTACATTTGAACTATTTAAAAGTCATGTTCACTTATTAACGGCATGAGTTCATCCAAAACTTGGCAAAGCATTACATGTAATTCGACGTTTGGGCAGTAGTGTAACAAATCAAGGTTGGACATGGTCAACCTTTCCGTTGCTGGCGGCTGTAGCTAAGTTAGCTACCCGCTTGGCTTTGCATAACATCATCAAAAGGGGCTGGGTTAAGTTTGCAAGTCACGTAGCTCACCCAGCGTGTATGTTTGGGATGGGGTGGGTTCCCCCTCTTGCTAAACGGGGAGCTACGCGATTGGGGGAAACTTCTCACTAGGGGGCGCTCGTGGGAGGGTTGAACCCAGTACTCGCTTCCCCTTCAGTCTTAGTACTTCTTTCATCGTGAATACCCGTTATAATCCTCTACGCTTTCTCCCCCAATTATTCTCTGTGTAAATATTGTACTTGCCCCTGCTCTCCCCAGAGCGTGGTACTGGTACGTTGGCCTTTGGCCTATCTCACTGTAAGTTCTATTTGTGTGTGTGTTAGAATAACCGTTGTTGCCGGTTAGAATGTGTGTGTTAGAATAACGGTTTGCCCATCATTTATATTATCTTTATATAATAATCTTTGTTGTTACTTCTCTTATCAAACTGTTGTTACTAACTTCGATTAGGCTTTTAGTCACTGAGCTTCTGCTAGGTAGGTAACTTGTTCGAATCCATTATAGTGAGAGTGAAGAGTCATCTCTTCACTTAGGGCAGGTTATTTACCCGGTTATTCTCTGGAGGCTGTCCCGACCGTCTCCTGAGGTGCTACGTTGTTCATCGGTGCTACGGTCGCCGCATCCGCTGGAATCGGGTGTGGTAACGGTGTTATGTAGTACGTAAAATCAGGTACTAGCCCCGCTACATTAGGCATAGTAGCGCTGAGGAGCAGCACGGAAACCCATACACATACTCAGATGGATTTAGATTTGCGTCGTTGGAGCCTTCAAGAATATCTTGAATTTTCACAAAAAGACGTACCCTATAATCGCACAATGTTGGTATCTTGCCAAAGTTCTTTTCATTAGCATTCATATTCTCAGCTCGTTTGAAAGAAATCCTGCTCCAATGGTTCATAAAAATGCGACTGGGAATTTTGCAGAAATATTTGGTTTAAATACACGGTTTATTTTCACGTCACAACAACTTCTGCTTTAGTTACTGCTGCTAGAAATCTTGAAAATTCAAGCAAGCTAACACTTTCAAGCTAGGCAGTTTGCGTTACTACTCCCTGAATTTCACACAAAGCAAACAGAATTTCATAGATTCTTTCCCAGCGGTGCTAATTTTGATCCCATAGTTTCTACATAAAGATTTTCGTCATCAAATTTCCTGAACCAAGCTGTTGTTCATACTTAGAGGGAGGAGAGCAGGATTTGCTCTAAAGCTGTTTAAAATAATTTCAATAAATCACCTTTCTCCTCAAGAAATGGTCGCCACATTCCTTACGCAGCTCTCATCATACCTCGAGTAAGTAGGCTTTTCAAATGAAAGCAATCTGTACAAGTGTGTTTTTACCCCAGGGGTTCCATTTTAAGTATTAAGCTAAAACTGAAAAACCTGACATTAGTTGATCGATTCTTAAAGTCATTGAAGATTTTAATAAACTCATTAATGTCCTTGAAATCTATTGCTAAATTTGGATGAGTTGTATCGACATACTCAGTTTTGTCAGTCTTTGCTTGTCTCAATTTCTTGTAAGAATAATCCCTATCACACGAACCTAACCAACAATAACTTTGGATATGGTTCATAATTTCGAATACTTTAAAATGAGGGTTGCTCTTATAGAAATCCTTGCTATAACAAGAGGTTGCAGTTAAGCTCATTTTAAACCCATTATTTGTTGCTTATTGACCTAAAAGGCATCCCTATTTTATTAGATACTGCCTTATTCCGGGAAACATTTTCACAGCCGGTATTTCCAATGTTTTTCTTGTAAAATTACCGCAAAATTCAGATTAAAAGGCATTAGGTGTTCTTTTTAAGTGCACTTTCAGAACAACATAACAGTGTATATGGGATCACAAATCTAAAGTAATGCACTGAATTTGGTACATTAAGAACCTTCCCAGATTCCAGGAATCGGAAATATTAAACACTGCACTTTAGACCAGAAAGCAGGTCTATCATTTCTGCCGCGCCTGTAGTAATACATTATCCATTTTGGCTTGCAATGTATTCTAGACAGCTCAGAAACGTTGGATGTGTTTCCATCCTTGTTTGCATTTTATTATCATATATTTGCTCCTGCGATGCAGCGGTAGGTTGATCAACATTTTTTGCGTTTTATTACACTTTGCATAATAGCAGTACTACATTTTAAAGAAGAAAGCAAAAAGAAAGTTGTCATCACATCACCAAACACAAACAATTCGGAAGAGGGGAACGAGCCCACATCCTTCGGTTAACTAGACCCTTCAATATTGAATTATAAAATGAAGAGGAATTAATTCTCTATCGATTGGCGGTAGTCCCATCTTTAGATGCTCTTAGTGAAAAATGGCAGCTAAAAATATAAAAACGGTCATTTTGAAGCGTAATAGTCCTGAGTCCTGACGAAATTCAGACATGAAAGCGTTATGCAATCGAAGCGAAAATTCAAATTGTCGACTTACAACAGCATTCATACGAATCTATCGCCGGCTTTTGTTCGTTGGCGGCAATAGTCGGTTCACCAGGTGATAGGAGAGGTTATGCATATTAAAATAACGTACAGTTTATTCTGTCTCAGAATCAACTCTTGCACTTTAAAAATCACTCATAGTACGACCAAAAAATGTGTGTACCAACTTCGACCGTTTATAGCAGATTAGCCTTTGGAGTAAACCCCAACAATGCATATTATTTTAGAATCCTCAGGAACTCGAGATTTCGAACATCAGGAAAAATCCGGAATTCGGGGTTCATTCACGGAAAATCTAAAATTTTTGTTTTTCGCCCAATTTTTGTCGCAATCAAAATTTTGTTTTCACGATCGAATAGAGCTGGTCCCGCTGCATATTTTTGCTCTTACATGTTTTTCACGAAAATGCACCCAGTTTCCGGAATTCCAGGTTTTCAAAATTTCCGGATTTTAAAAATTTTATCCAATACCCACAAGATGGGTGTCATTCGAAAACTCTTATCGAGCTGAATAACTTTTGTAATAATATGAACTCTTGAAAATGTACACAATTACCGGAATTTGACAAAACCGGATTTTCCGGATTTTAAAATTTTTTGTAATACCCCACAATATGTCATTCGAAAGCTCTTGATGAGCTGAACAAATCTTGTAGTAGAACCACCTCCCAGTTCTCGGAATTCGCTAATACCTTCCAAGCTAAAGTGAAATCAGGAATTCGTGAATTTTGGGAATTGGGTGCATTTTCAGACATTGGTTCTATTACAAGATTTGTTCAACTCATCAAGAGCTTTCCAACGATACCTATATTGTCGGGTATTGAAGAAAATTTTTAAAATCCGGAAAATCCGGTTTTTTCGAATTCCGGGAATTGTGTGCATTTTCAAGAGTTCATTGTATTACAAACGTTGTTCAGCTCGATAAGTGCTTTCGAATGATACCCATATTGTGGGTATTGGATAAAGTTTTTAAAATCCGGAAATTTTGAAAACCCGGAATTCCGGAAACTGGGTGCATTTTCGTGAAAAATTTTTAGGAGCAAAAATATGCAGCAGGATCAGCTCTATTCGATCGTGAAAACAAAATTCTGATTGCGATAAAAATTGGGCGCAAAACTAAACAATTTTAGATTTTCCGGGAAGGAAATCCGGAATTCCGGATTTTTCCGAATTTTCAAAATGTCGTATATTCCTGAGGATTCTAAAAATATATACGTTGTTGGGGTTTACTGCAAAGGTTAATCTGCTATAAACGGTCGAAATTTGTACACACATTTTTTGGTCGTACCTGTAGTCTTTTTTCTACAATGAAGGCTTAGCAAATTTTCCTACTTCGCCCGACATTGACGGGCCTTAGCTTTTTCTGACTGCATTGGGCACCCTTTAATATTACAAAAATGAAGAGAAATTAATTCTCTATCGATTGTGGCAGTGCCATCATTCTAGGTGCTTACGTCAGTGCATTTACGAAAGCGAAAGTTTACGAAAATATTAAATATATATGATATGTGATAGGGCTACCTATGATTCAAAACGTTTATGTATTGCAGATGAAGAGACAATATTTTGATTCATTAGGTGGCATGGCCTTGGGGCGTAGATCTGCAGAAGATTATCCAGTTTACAATAGCTATAATTTCCCGGTAAATCATTTTGTGTTTATCTAAATTATTAATCTAAATTAGGCTATGTAAAACTAGTTTTGCGCAAAAGCAATATCCTACACCAAACAGGTACCACAGGTGCCCGGGGAACGGGGATCAGCTGCAAGATGGTTGGAATTTTCAATTTTTCTTGACAGGACCAAGTAATCTTGTTTCAGTCTCTTATGTTGAGCTCTGGGATAGTCGCAAGAAGAGCGGAGTAAGAAGCTGTACAGACTAGGTTGGACGGGCTAGGTGACAAATTATCAAGATTCTAATAGTGATGTTTCAGTCACTAAAACTGAAACTGAAACTAGGTTTCAGTTTGTACAGGTTTCAGTTTCAGTCACTGAAACTGAAACTGAATCTGAAACTATTTTGAGAAGAGACCTGAAACTGAAACTGAAACTGAAACATTTTTAGGCAGCCGACTGAAACTGAAACTGAAACTGAAACTATATTGGGTAAAAGACTGAAACTCGGACTGAAACTAGTTTCAGTCTTTCCTTAAATCTTGACATTTTTAGGGTTTTGAGCTTCGATTCTGTTAACATTGCTGTAACAGAGGGTAAATAAACATTAAATTGTGCGTTATATTAACTCCGATAGCTGGAAACCGTCGTTTTTAAAGCGAACTGAAACTGAAACTGAAACTCCGACTGAAACTAAAACTGAAACTGAAATTATTTTTAGTTGCCGACTGAAACTTAAACTGAAACTGAAACCATTTTGGTCCGCCGACTGAAACTGAAACTGAAACTGAAATTATTTCGAACCACCGACTGAAACTGAAACTGAAACTGAAACTAAAATCGGCTACTGAAACAACACTAGATTCTAAGCCACAGCTTTTGTCTGTGATGGTTGCTACGTACTTGGGCTCTGTTAGCGTGAACAATACAACAGTCTAGGTGGGATTTTTATGTTGCTTTGAATGACTCTACGATAGTTTAGATGGATTTAGGGACCAGGGGCCAGTTTCATAAAAAACGAGTTCTCAGCGAGTTCTCGAGTTTTCAACGAGTTTTCGAGTTCTCAAGTTCTCGAGTTCTGTTTTCGGTACCGTGTCAACAACCTTACCTTTTTGTTTCAAAAATTAAACGAAATACATATACGGACAATTTTATGGTGATTTATTCAGTGAACTGTGGAAATTATTGAAGCAGGAAGAAAAAATCATAATTTAGATTTCCAAAAATTTATCGAGTAGGTCAAGATGGCAAAAATTTCTGTGTTCGAATTCGACTAGAAAACTTGACTCGAAAACTCGAGAACTTTTTCAACGTAATTTGCAATGCGACTTGTGGAGCTCGAAAACTTCCAGTGTAGTTTAGCTACTAGACTCGAGAACATTTTTATTAAACTGGATCATCAGGGCTTCCGCTACGGCGACTGACTGACTCGTAACACCAATCTGACGTTATTGGGAAAAGCTACTGCTGCTTCAGTTTTGGTTTTGGCTCATTCCGCCAAATCACGCCGACGATGCGTGATATACAGTCGACGCAGGCAATCCAGACACACGCGCTCCACGGACTAACTGGTGTACTGTATGAACTGGCTCAATCTGAAACTGGGCAACGTCGTCCTTCTGCGGTTTAGTTTGGACTGCAAAACGGTCCTCAATTGTCGATACTGTATGTATTCTACGGCCAAACAGGTATTAGGCTAGATATGCTGTTTGTAGTGATTCCTTGATTGGACCAAGGCTGTTCACCCAAGGCAAACACTACATTTCTCTTCATGGCGTTTAGTACATCGACAGTGTTGGCTGAAAGTGGGGCTGCTGTCTAGCATGACTTCACAGAAATTTCGGACTTGGTTGGAATGGTTTGGCTGTCGGCTGCCTTTCCGAATCCAAGTGAAACACTGTATGTAGCCTGATGAAGGTTAGTAGGGACGAGAATAAGTTAACACTTTCTTATATTCATCGACATGTTAGCTTTCTTTTCCCATTACAACAATTGGTCAGGAGCTTATTGAAGCCTTACCTGCGTATCAGCAATGTGGACGTCGCTTGTCCATTGAGTTTGGACCACGTCGTAGGTATAGATTAGGTATAGAAGTGGTGAGATAACTGCTCCTTTGGGTGCACCGGCTCTGAGACTCTTACTTCCACTGGAGGCACTGTTCATTTCAGCATTCGAAATTCCGTCCAAAATGAACTGTTGGTAGAACCCAGTGTAGCAGATTCATGGATGCATATTTAGCATCCCTTGTATCGTTCGTGACCACTATGTCGTTTCATAAACTAAGGGCGAAATCGATGAGTGCCATTGCAGTTTTTCTGATGGAAGCCTCTGAAGTGCGTATTATCCGTATGAAGTGGTCCCCGGTGCTGTGGTTGGATCTGATTTCGGCCTGAAGTCACAAGTTAACTTTTTATATATGAGTATTGAACAGGCAATAATTCTTCCCCAGCAAATAACATAACTTAGTATTGATTGCACTTGGTAAGTTTGGCAACGCATGAGCTTAGACTAACCAGCCGGTGGGACCAAGGCACTTGCAGGATTTTCCTTTCTTTCCAACAGGCACATCTACACGAATCCAGGGTGCTGGAATGTTTTTAGATCTCCAGCACAATGACAGATAGAATGGAACATGGAGCTTTTGTCTGTATTCCATGGCATCATCTGATAATCCGTCTTCCGTCCATTGCGCAGATCTAATTCCACAGTTAGGTTGTGTCAGATTGGAAATAGAGTTTGCTGGAAAATGTTGTCACCATTCCTTTTTAGTGCGCTGGGCTATGGCGTTTGGGATTTTCTGAATAGCTGGATCTGATGTAGTGCAGCATCTTTGCTGCGATAAGCTACCATCATGGCCGAACGTCGTAGTCGGACCTTTTCTACATATGTAATTTTAACAGAATATCAAGGTTTTAGTACATACTTTTGACGCCACGGGGAATGGCTTCCTCAGCAGCAACGACGAGTTTCTCATGTATAATCTGTATGCACCTTGCCTGAAGTGTCAATAGACTTTTAAGCCATCTGCTCATCCAATCTTCTGCTATAGGCAAAGCAGCCGGTCTTGCTGAGGTCATCATATACCTATCTCTAAAGTCTGACCAAAAAATGTAGAGAGCGAAATTGTTTTCTTTATATCTCAAAAACGCTTCAAGATAGCTACCATAAAAAATATATTTTCTGAACCGGAATGATGAGATCTTTCTTTGCGAGAAAATTTATTTGAAATTTCACGTGCGATTTCAAAAGGCGCCGCTTTTATATGTACAGAAAGATTGGTACATGGTACTACAGCGATTTGTCGGAAAAATTTTCCCTTGTCAGAAAGTCCTCCTACACACCAAATTTCAACATTTTTGGTTGAAAATTGCGTGAGTTATTCCATCTTTTTGATTTTCAAAATCATTTGATCTTTGCCGCTTTTTCGACTTTGACTGGCTCTACTCGTGACTCACTCAGTGGAAAAAATATTCGATTATATTTTCAGGACCGCCTAGGCGTCAGCTTTGACCTGATATATATGTAGTATGTCAAAATTTGAATGTAGATTTTTCGAAAAATACAACGTTTTGACCCAAAATTTCGGCATATCCGTTCTAGCAAAAGTGAGTAAAAATAGCATAATCGTCGTGTTCCATCTGAGATGAATCCAACGACATAAAGTTTTCGTGGCTTCGACTTATATTGTGTCCGCAATGATTTTTCAAACAATTTCCCTTTTTTTGTAAGTGGTTCAGCATTATTGTGGTTCATCTTGTGAACCGAAAAAGCTGCTCTCCGCGGACTGCAAAAAAGTCAAGAAGCGGAGAAGCGAAGACCAAGGATAGAAAACTTGGCCCCCAAACCAGACTGCCGTGCGGTTATTTCAGTCACCCCCAAGGCAACGGTAGTCGTTCTTTCCGACTACTGTTGCCCCCCGCTTGACAACAGTGACGAAGATGGCTGAAAAGCTAGCTGGCTTGCTCGTAAGCCTTGGGTGAAAAATAAGGCTGCAGAAAAGAGGCGGGAGGGGAAAGCGAGCGCTCAGGGAAGAAAGAAAGAAAAGTCCGCGGACTACACATGAATTCATCAAAGGTTATTATGCGAATAGACACAGGGGGACCTCTTTCACCCACCCCTGCCCATGCGCATTTCCTAAAAGTTTGTGTAAATTAAAATTTAATTTTTCCTTGGGTTTTAGCTTATTTTGCTTAAGAGCTCAGTTGTTGCTTGATACCTTGATAAAGTTATAGCTGCAGCACCGACACTTAATTCAATAACATCTAGTCTGCACATACATCGCCTAGCATCGCGATCAGCATAAAACTAAAACACCATCGTTCTGAGCACTAAAACTTTAAAAACAAAAGGTATCAACTTAGATTAGGCGTCCCTGCAGCTTTGGAGATGAAGGTCACAGATGAAATTTTCAACCAAACAGCCATCCAGGTTTCCACTTGTTCATCCCGATTTGTATATTTGTATATTTGTGGCGATTCCAGTCTCCCCATTGTGCTATTTTTGAAGATATTGCTGAAAACAAGAGGGAGGGGGAGAGAAAAAGAAAGAAAGGTATTTAATTCCTAAGGTATCCAAATCACTAAACGTTTCCGAGTGCGCAGCTATTATCCAAACTGTATATATTTATATCTCAGAGAGTTTTAGCCATCTTCGAAAAGTGCATGTACATTGCACATATTTTCCCCATCTTAGCTTGTGTACTAAACTATAAGTTAGCTTAAGACAAAGGTCGATCTAACCTCATTTTAAAATACCAGAAAAATAAAACTAAATTATTAATCAGCTTCTAAAATAAACTTATAATAATAAAATAAAAAATAAACAACCTTCCTTCTTGTGTCAAACAATTTCCCTTATTTCAGGTGGTTTTTAGCTGTCTTTGATGTTGCTTCCTTGATTGTATGACATTAGCGCGACATAGCGAAAGCGCGACAAAGACTTTATATGGTTTATACGACAACCACTCTGTGAATTTCATGGTTTCATACTTTTCTGACTTAGTTTGACCAAACATTGAACTCTTTAGCTGAACTAAAACTAAAACTTTTACGCAAACATGAGCTCTATTTGCTGTTACGTTTTATTGTTAGAATTTTTGGATAAACAATGCTGTTCTTTCTTGTTATTGGTGTGAAAGCATACCTCTGAGTTGGACCTAGCTAATAGTTATTAATAGTTAATAGTTAATTAAGTTCTGTTAATTGAGTTCTGATTAGATTCACATTCAGATAATTAATTTTAGCATGCAGTTTATTGTGGCAAATTTCTAAATATACCGACTGAGTTGGATCATTAATAGGTAGTTAACTATCAATTTAACAACTGCGAAGTTCAGCTAAAGAGTTCAATGTTTGGTCAGACTAAGCCAGAAAAGTATAAAATCATGAAATTCACAGAGTGGTTGTCGTGTAAACCATATAAAGTGGTTGTCGCGCCTTCGCTAATGCGCGCAATTGAGATGTCGCGCTATAGCCATGTTGCGACTTTGCTATGTCGCGCTAATGTCTGTTTGTCGCGCCTTTGCCATGTCGCGCTTTCGCTATGTCGCTTCAATGAGAGCACCCCCCCTTGATTTGCCTGATTTGCCTGAGCCAGTGTCAACTAGGAAAAACCAGCGGATAAAGGGGAATTGTTTAAAGATTGAACTTTATGATTATGCTATTTTACTCACTTTTGCTAGAATCGCTGTGCCGAAAATTTGGGTCAAAATGTGGTATTTTTGAGAAATTCTAGTTTCAAATTTTGAAATACTGCATATATCAGCTTAAAGGAGACTCCTGAAAATCGAATCGAAAATTTTTTCCACTGAGCGAGTCACGAGTAGTAGCCAGTCAAAGTCGAAAAAGCGGCAAAGATCAAATGATTTTGAAAATCAAAAAGATGGAATAACTCACGCAATTTTCAACCAAAAAAGTTGAAATTTGGCGTGTAGGACTTTCTGACAAGGGAAAATTTTTCCGACAAATTGCTGTACCAATCTTTCTGTACATATAAAAGCTGCGCCCTTTGAAATCGCACGGGAAATTTCAAAAAAATTTCTCGCAAAGAAAGATCTCATCATTCCGGCCCAGAAAATATATACTTTATGGTAGCTATCTTGAAGAGTTTTTGAAATATATAGAAAGCAATTTCGCTTTCTACATATTTTGGTCAGACTTTAGTTATAATAGATACCCTATCTCCAAACTGCCCTAACTAACCGTATTCTAAGAGCCAGGTAACCCTATCCATAGATAGTCCTGTTATAAAAATGTAAAAATGTTGACATGCCTTTTGCGAGTCAACTTTTTAACAAAATTGATAAATATTGAAAATTGTTAAGTTTTCGTTACTTTTTCTTATTAGGGTTGGTTGGAATGGGTGGGTTAGAAAATTTCTTTATAACCATTAAATTTGTTTTAAAATAAAATAGTTTTCCATATACTTCGTTTCTCGTGTATTTCGTTCTCTCAAACCTGGTTACAGATAGGACTATCTGCAACTAAGGAGAGGTCTATTTGTAGGTAGTATTAGGACTATCTAACTAGGATTATAATTTTAGTTAGCTTTACTAATGATGAGCATAGCTTACAAGCTACAAACATAGCGGTAGTCAGAATAAGCTACTATCCGCAGATAACACATCTAAACCTAGCTACAAATAGGATTATCTGTAGTCGGTATGCGTGTATCCCTCTAGTGCCTATCACTCTATTACCTACTGTTTGAAGTTGCCGACATCAGATAATAAAACTCTGTTTCACTCATTTGCCTACACTGCAAAACTGAAAATCACTCATATACTGTATATAACATGTTGTAAGTACTACAGTTATGGATCTTTTGCGCTTTCCCCAGCTCTAACTGGCCAAATAACTGAAATTTTGTATCGGTGCATATTGAAGGATGATGGATTCAAAAGTTCAAACTCTTAAAATTTTATGAAAGTTTTAAGTTTTAGTTTGGTAAGGGCAAAGTGTAGAGCTTAAAACATCAGCGTATATATACAAAGCTAACGAAAAGCTGACTCGAAGAGGAAGAAACTATTTCAGATTAATGCTCAGCGCCCATGAAATCCCCTGTATGCAACTTTTCAGCAGAATTTTTTCAAAAGCTTCTCGGTTCAAAAGTTGTTGGTCAAAAAATCAAACGATTCGCAGTTATTAAAGGGATTACGATAGTGAAGGCAAATGAGTGATTCTTAGTTTTGAAAGATTAATTTGTAGGTAGAAGAGGGATTCTTAGTTTTGGAGGATTAATTTGTAGGTAAATGAGTGACTCTGAGTTTTGACTAATTAACGTAGGTAGGAGAGTGATAGGCATTAGGACAGTAAACCTCTGTATGTACCTAAATTTTGAGAATACAGGTGCATTCATAGTTCCAGACGAAAGCAGACGCGCGTACGTAAGCGTCTGCATGCGTTCGTGAGCATGAATACGCTACATTTATTTTTAAACGGTTAGGACGGCATGTTACAATGTGAGGCGTCGACGCGCGTCAACATGCGTCTCTCTGCATTCGCGACTATGAATGCACCTTACGGCCTAGCAACAGCAGATTGCATGCTTAGTTTTTTACATTTGGTGCCACACCCCAGTTGCTTTCGCGAGGAGGGTAGAAAGGAGGAGGAGAACAAATCTGCTCAGGGTCCACGGTCTTGCGTTGAATAATTGTATAATGCAATTACCCCAGGCGTAAGCAAGGCTACGCTTTCACCGCTTCGAAGACACCCGTTGGCTCCATCCACAAAGGTTTTCCCCTCGGCTGTCAAAATAATCGAAATAAAATTTTAGCTCCAACCTTCCAACTCCTTCTACGCCTCTTATTCAAGGTCCCTCGTCAATTTAAGAACACAAAAAATCGTCAGCGCATCCTTTCTTCCGAAAACGCAGCCTTTGTTCGTGCAGTAAGTGATCGGATCTTCCCATGCTTAGTTTAGTTGACACTATTTTTCTTTGATATTATTTTAGGTAAAGCGACAGTACTTTGATTCTCTTGGAGGAATGGCACTAGGGAAGAGACATTCAAAAAGAATTATTGATTCATTGTCGGGTGACTATGTGATAAAGCGTTCTCTTTGAATATTTAGCACATAGTAATTTGAAGCATATACCAATAAACGAGCAATTGTTGAGTGAAATTTCTTTGTTGAGATTGTGATAAAAGGAACTCTAAAGTACGCCAGTCAGTCTAAAGCTACTGTCTTATTTTAGTGCAATCTTTCTTTCTTTCTTTCTTTTGTTTCTTTATAAAGAGAGAAAGAAAGAAAGAAAGAAAGAAGGAAAGAAAGAAATAAAGTTTCGTCATCATAAATAATGACAATTTTTAGAAGTTCTTTGGGTCTATGCAAAGTTCCAAGTGACTGGAAAATTGCAAAAGTAGTTCCCATTTTCAAGAAAGGGGACACGTCTTTAACAAAAAACTATCGTCCCGTCAGCTTATTGGTAGGCTGTAGTAAATATATGGAATCTTTGGTAGCTGATGCTCTTGTTAGCTTCCTGATAAAAAATAATTTTATTTCTAAAAATCAACATGGCTTTCTATCGAAGCGATCTACTGTATAATTCAACTTTTGCAATGTTTGAATGATTGCAGCAGGGCTATAGATAAGGGAAATTGCATTGATGTCATCTATATGGATGTTGCAAAAGCATTTGACAGTGTGTCTCATGTGAAGTTGCTTAAGATTTTACGAGCCCTGAGCGTTCCTCTGGTTGACTGACTACTTAACTGAAAGGACACAGTATGTTGCTGTAGAAGGGTCCAAATCAGGTCTGAGGGATTTACCTCAGGAGTACCACAGGGTAGTATTCTAGGCCATATCCTGTTTCTTATTTACATTAATGACTTAGAAACTGCTGTAGAGGGATCTTGCCTCAAACTATATGCTGGCGATTCTAAATTATATTTGAGTTTTGATTTCCCTGCTTCATGTATTGTGTTACAAAATTATTTAAATAATATATCAGTATGGTTTAAGAAGATGCAGTTATTTGTTGCAGTAACTAAATGTTATGTACTTCATATTGACAGTAATAATCCAGGAGTTGACTTGTGTTAAATAACAAGTTTCTGGAATCGGTACCATTTATACGTGATTTGGGCGTAACCATACAAGAAGATTTGAAGTTTAATAGACAATGTTTAGACATATCTTCAGCTGCTTTAAAAAAGTCAACATGATTTTTCGCTGTTTCGTTACGAGGGAGTCTAAATTTTTAATTCGTTTAAACAACGCCTAATTGTCAGATCTGCTTCAGAATCTGCCTCGGAAGTGTGGTCGCCTTGTCTAGTTCGGGATATAAATTTTATAGAAAACGTTCAACGCAAGTTTACGAATCGGTTACCGGGTATGTTTGGCTTATCTTACAAACAACGTCTAGATAGATGAAATTTGAAAAGTTTGGAAGAAAGGCGCCTTTGTAAAGATTTATGTTTTGTCTATAAAATTGTACATGGCATGGTTGATTTAGAATTTAACGAATTTTTGGCTTGACAACTCAACACGTGGTCACCAATTTAAATTATTCAGGGATCGAAGTCGATTAGAAATTCGAGTTAACTTTTTCAATAATCGAATAGTTCCAATTTGGAATAGTCTATCGTCAGAGACTGTTTCAGCAACTTCTTTAACATCTTTCGAGAGACACCTAGCTAGTGTAGACTTGAAGCAATTTTTGAGGGGCTCTGAGTTAGTGAACGAGTAGTCGGCCCTGCATTGTCTAGCCGGAAGCAAATTTTGTTTGCACAGTTGCTTTGCTCTAATTTTTGCTTATTGTGTTCTTTTCATGAATTGTACTAATTTTTCTTTGTTTTTTGGATTATCTAACATTTGATACTCTGGCAATTAAATACATACATACATACATAAATTTGATGGACTGATGTCCTACCAATCCAGCCTACCTAACCTTCTGTCTTGCGTAAACTCAATTACCTAGTCCACTGAAGTAGAGCTTAAGATACATGTGTGTGTTAGAGGTGAAAACGAAGACCAAATGTCACAACATTGGAGGCTCTTTTGAAATTGGCTTAGTTGACAGCAGCTGTCAAGTAAACAAGCTTCTACCTAGGGCCACTGAGCTTTCTTTTAATAGGTAACTTTTCTTTCTTTATTTCTTTCTTTTTCTTTTCTTTCTTTATTTCTTTCTTTTTGTTTTTTCTTTCTTTCTTTTTCTTTTCTTTCTTTCTTTCTTTCTTTAAATTTCTTTTTTCTTTCCACTAAAATATGACAGTAGCTGTACAAGTGAAAGAAAACAAATACAGGCTAAACGTGCAGTGGCTTCGTTGGGTGGATATTGATTGGGAACCCATCCGGATTGGATAGATAAGATTCCTTCACAACCATCAGGGGCCGATGTTATCAAGCGTCTCAACCCGGGTTAAGGTTGGGTTGAAACCTTTGACCCCGGTGTTATCAAAATCAGGTTGAATTAACTGGGGTTGAAATAATAGGGTTGAGTTTAAAAACTGGGTTGGGATAAACCGAATTAACACAGGTTAAAATAGGTCAACCCCAAAATGTTTGGTAACACTGGATTAACATCGGGGTTTAGCCAACCCTAAAATTTCAGGGTTGAACCCTGAAAAGATCCCGCTTAGACAATAGCTTCCTTAGACTGGATAAAGACACGTCAGCTTTAATGTTCCAACAACATAGCTGGATATATACACCTGCAGTAACTACTCAATTATTATGGATCAGATCACATTCGAAAACTAATGCATACGTCAAAATTCTCGCCGCAGAAAGCTAACCTTTAGTACCCCACAATGGGCTAGTTCGTGCACGCTAAGCTGACCGGTTGTAGGGCACAATTGGTCAGTTAGCTTTAGCTTAGTCTGACTGGCTGTAGGGTACATCAGGCCAGCCAGCTAGCAGAAGCCTAACCCGTTGTAACTTACACCAGGCTAGTGAAGCTAACCAAGTGTTTGCACATTATGCTAGCTGTCATTTGACAGTTAACTGAGTGTATACTACACTAGGCTAGCAAGGCAAACAGCAACTGACTGGGTGTACCCGACACTGGACTAGCAATGCAAACAACAACTAACCGGATGTAACCGACACAGGGCTAGCTGCTGCTAATCAAACTAGCCCAGTGTAGGGTACATCAAACTGACCGCATGTAGCTTACATGCTAAAAGCTTCTCCACTCTAATTGAAGGCACAGTTAACCGACCTTTATTTCCAAAAATGATAGCTAGTAAAAAACCAACTTTTCAAGAGTAGTCAATGCAGTCAACAAAAAGGAAAGGTGGATAGACCGTAAAGAGCATACTCTCCGAACTGAATTTAAATAAGTAAAATTAAATTTAATTAAGAAATTCAAGTTTAATGCTCCAAGTTGACATGGCCAACCGCAGCATAGAATAACTTTCGGACCTGAATTTAAATAAGAAAATTAAATTTAATTAAGAAATTCAAGCTTAATGCTGCAAGTTGACATGGCCAACCGCAGCATGTGATGAAAGAATTAAATGGTCAACCGCAGCATACTTTACGAACTGAATTTAAATAAGACAATTTAATTAAGAAATTCAAGTTTAAATGCTGCAAGTTGACATGGCCAACCGCAGCATATGATTAAACAATTAATTGGTCAACCGCAGCATATGATTAAACAATTAATTGGTCAACCGCAGCATATGATTAAACAATTAAGGGGGGGGTCGCATTGGGTCAAAATCGATAGACACGGATTTCGCTCATTTTCACACACAATATAGTTACATATGTTCTCAAAAACAAGACAAAACATTAGAGTTCGAAATCAAACTTTGGCAGAGATATACAGCTATAAAGTTGGAAAACTTGAAAATTACTGTGATTTGCCGTCCAAGGTCAAGTTGAGCCAGAACGGCAGCGAAATTTGGGTCAACTAATATTGCAAATTAATTTTTTAGGTTGGCTAATATTTTAATGCTAAAACAACTCCGGGATATCCAGCCAGTCGTTCATAGTACATTCTTCAATTGTGAACTGAGCCTTTTTCATCTAATTGTGCCCTGAAAGTTTAGCTTACTCTAACTTTCAGATACTACATTTCTGGCACATAGTTCTATTAGAAAAGTTGTTCAGCTCGTAGTAGCTATCGAATGATACCCAATTTGTCTATATTTTGGGAATTTCAAAAATTGACTTTTATGACCTATAAGAGATCAAAGGAGCCGACACGACAGAAAAGTTCTACCTTGAAGCATTTGCCTTTACCATAATGTCCGGCAGGCATTGAGAGTTTTATGTGCCAATTTTGGTGACTTTCAAATAGGTAACGAGTGAGAAATTATTAAAAGAACGTGAAAATTGAGAAAAATGATGATTTTTGGCAAAATTAGCAGATGTTGTGGCAAGTTTTTTGAGAGCACTACAAACGATAGAAATTTGCAACTACTGTCATAAGAATTCTGTGTATGCGTAGAGTGCAACTATCTATAAGCGATTTCTGTAGCTTTTGCCAATCGTGCAGGAGAGGCGAAAATGTTTTTGCTGGTCCTGTTTTTCGTGGTACAAAAAGCACCAATTTTTCAAAATTTTGACTTTGAAAAATCGCCAAAAACCGACACTCAACAGAATTGTTCCAGAAGGGTTATTTGCACTCCCTGGTATGTCCTTAACATGTACAACAAGGTTGCAGCGTTGTATCTTGGATGCAGCGAAAAAGTTTTCTGCCACAAACTTTTTAACCTAACTTTTTCATTTTCCTATGTTTAACACATGTCGAGGTCACCTTTGAAGGGCTCTACAGAACGATTGAAGCAATATTACGTAAAACGCACCTGTCTTGTTTTGAGGACCCATTAGGACTACAAATGCGTCTATCAAAAGAGTTTGATCACACCGTGTTGACAGAAGTCACGTTTTTGTCCATCTCAAACTCGCACTAGCACAAAGTCCGGGACCAGTGACCACCTAGGGAACTGGGTAGGCCAAGACACAGCTGTTCGGCACAAAGTCCGGGACCAGTGACCACCTAGGGAACTGGGTAGGCCAAGTCACAGTTGTTCAGCACAAAGTCCGGGACCAGTGACCACCTAGGGAACTGGCTGGCCAAAGTCACATCTGTTCAGCACAAAGTCCGACTTCAGTAGCCGACAGTCCGGTTCTGTCAGCCAAAGTCTGTTACCAGTGGACAAAGTCTGTTACCAGTGGACAAAGTCTGTTCCCAGTGGACAAAGTCTGTTCCCAGTGGACAAAGTCTGTTCCCAGTGGACGAAGTCTGCTCCCAGTGGACGAAGTCTGTTCCCAGTGGACAAAGTCTGCTCCCAGTGGACAAAGTCTGTTCCCAGTGGACAAAGTCTGTTTCCTCTGGACAAAGTCTGTTTCCACTGGATAAAGTCTGTTTCCACTGGACAAAGTCTGTTTCCTCTGGACAAAGTCCGCGCTGAGTGGATAAAATCAAATATGGTTCCAATACTTTGGAATTAGTAGTTACTATGCTGATTGCAACTAGTTGGTCGGTTACTATGCTGATTGCAAGTAGTTGGTCGTTTAAATTTAGGCTACTGCTCATTGCAAATCGTTTATATTGTACTGGCTTATCTTTTCCGTGGCTGGTGCTCACTGCAATAATCGCTTATACTGGAGTGATCTTTGTTGTCTGCACTGCAATGGTTATCGTATTCGTTTATACTGGAGTGATCTTTGTTGTCTGCACGCACTGCAATGGTTATCGTATTATCATAAATTGATGAAAAGAGTCACAGCGTTCAGCTTAGAATTACGTTTAAGAATTGGCCGTTCGCGACGGCCCCACAAAATCTGCCAAGCGTGTCGCAGCGTTCGGCTTAGAATGCTTAGACTGCCTTTGGCACTTCGATCACCGGTACAGATCGAACCGAGTTGTTCCATTTTTCTGTGTTTAGAGTCAATCAGCTTCCATTTTCTGCACTGCAATATCGTATTATCATATATGTGTCTACACTGCAATGGTTATCGTATTATCATAAATTGATCAAACGAGTCACAGCTTTCAGCTTAGAATTACGTTTAAGAATTGGCCGTTTGCAACGATTTATTTTGTTGCGATTCGTTAAATAAAGCTGTTTTGTATTAGGATTAGGTAGGGTTAGTTAGGGTTGTTCCGATAAGAAATTGACCAAGCCCGGGCCGCACCAAGTCCTAGACTCGCAAACTGAGCCCGGCAGTCACCATGAGCCAGGCCGGCCCGATGAGCCGGGTAGGCCCGGAAGACCGGTGGGCCCGGCCTCTAAAACCGGGCCGGGCCCAACACAAAATTTTCCGGGCCCGGCGCAGGCCGCTACAAGAAACCAGGAGATACCATTTGGTGGCTTTGCAGAAGCCGAGTGGTGTTACGACCGGCTAATTTTTGAGCTAGAGTTTTTTTGAAATATCCATATGTACAAGCTTATCTTGGAATTGTAATTAACGATTGTCCAAATATTAAGAAGTAGAGTGGAATTAACAGGATTTTGCTTACCTTAACTCACTAGCATACTTAAAAGAGTTAATCAAGCGTCATCTGTTAATATTTATATTAATGTTAACCAGTAGTTAAAGTGCGCAGTGTTTAAGTAAAACGTGTAGAGCGGTATTTTAAATGCACAGCACTACTACATCGATTTTACTTCAAGGTTTGTCTCAAACACATGTGGCGGTATACCACCCGCTTAGAAAAGTCCATCCCGGGTGTAGTCTAATTCGGGCTGACAGAGTCCGATCCGGATGGACCAAGTCCTTGCTGGGTAGCCACTGTCCATCGCCAGTAGCCAAAGTCTGGACCGGGCGGCCAAAGTCTGCACCGGGCGGCCAAAATCCGGACCGGGCGGCCAAAGTCTGCACCGGGCGGCCAAAATCCGGACCGGGTGGCCAAAGTCTGTACCGGGCGGCCAAAATCCAGACCGGGTGGCCAAAGTCCGGACTGGGTGGCCAAAGTCTCCTCCCAGTAGCCGAGTCACACACAACTAGCCAAAGTCCTATGTGGGTGGCTCAAGTCACGGTTGGTCAGCACAAAGTCCGGGACCACTGACCACCTAGGGAACTGGGTAGGCCAAGTCACGGTCGGCCAGCACAAAGTCCGGGACCAATGACCACCTAGGGAACTGGGTAGGCCAAGTCACGGCCGGCCAGCACAGAGTCCGGGACCAGTGACCACCTAGGGAACTGGTTGGCCGTGCTCCTGTGACATCTGTCTGCACGGTGTGATCAAACTCTTTTGATAGACGCAAAAATATGTGAAAATGAGCAAAATCGGAGATGCAAAACGAAAAAATCGGCCAAAAAGCGACCCCCCCCCTTAATTGGTCAACCGCAGCATAGAATAGCTTTCGGACCTGAATTTAAATAAGAAAACTGAATTTACTTAAGAAATTCAACTCTAATGCTGCAAGCTGACATGGTCAACTGCAGCATATGATTAAAGACATAACTGCCCTCCGATCTGAATGTAAATAAAAAATTCAAGTGTAAACCATATTTAATAAACCGCAGTACCGGGGTAGAATATGAGAATTGGGATTAAATAATAGAATGCTGCAAGCAGTCACCGCAGCATATGCTTACAGAAGCTTTAAAATATTAATATGAAAATAAATGTGGAAAAATTGGTCTGGACGGGATTGTCCGATCTGCAATTGGAACAACCTTACACTCAGCCACCAGTAACTTTTGAGCTATCACTTAATACAAACTTAATTACAGTAAGTAGCATCAATTGTACAACAAAATAGAATGAAAATTCCTGTCTCGCAGATTTCATGAATGCCATGCAGTTGCTAACTTTAACTCCTTTATGAAAAGGATCATCATCATTTATTTATCATTTATGAAACTTAGACAAAATGCAAGCAGAGACAAACAGGACAGGAACTACACTAATTTGAGCGCCAACTAAACTGACAGAGAGAATAAAACTAGGACTGAAAAGATGGGGTGGGCGTGGCGGAATTTTGTGACTAAGCAGACTCCGAACGACCGTGATTGGTTGGCTTCAGTTACTGCTGAAAGAATACTGCAAAATCAGCCAATCCGAGTTTATTGTTGGTACTCCCACGACCAATGAGAATTGTCTAAGACCACGTGAGTGCACGTGAAGTAACCAACTCACAACACATCATTTACTTTGTGGAAAATATTGAGCGCTCCTTGCTTGCTGTCAGTTTACATAGGCGTAGTTTTGACACCACGTATTTATTTGTGGGACAAGTATGGCGGCCTCCGTGACTAGCTAAGTTCGAATTTTCTAACGATTAAGATTTTGCTGGGAAGTGAAGGGTGCGCAGGGAGATTTTTGATTAATTCAGATTAATACAGTTGAAAGATAGATGGATTTGTCGAAAATTTAAATCCTAATTTTAAGTGTATGTACGCATGCAATTCATAAAATTGAGAGAGAAAATTCAACCTGTGCTTTGTGCTTTCAAATAATGAGAAATTATTTTGGATAACGTTAGCTTATTTGTTTTGGATAGCAAATACAAGGTTTAAGTTTTAACTGCTAGATTATGTTTGCATTTTATGGCAGATTGATTTTATTGCTGCAAATTTATTGGTATCCCAATTCCACCACACGACACCCTCCTGCACCGTATATACACTGCTGACCTCCTCAGCAAACCGAAATCCGAAGACTACCATTGTTTTTTACGCAGTGTACATCAGGCGTCAGCAATTTTAGCAAGAATACCACAGGTGTAGTGTAGTAGAGATTTGAGGGTGGGGGTTCCCCCCAATTTTTTGTAGGCCCCTCTGAAGACCCCCAACTCTCCCGCAAATACATTTTTCTGCCATAAATAGAATTTGATGCTGCCAAAAGATATCCAACAATGAAGTAATTTTAACATAAAACAGTCGTTGTAAAGACCAAAATCAAACGTCTCTGGCAAAGTCTGGAACTGTCTTGAAGCCTTCAAAAATTTGCATATTTTCTCGGGGCAACAAAGACAAAGGGAACACTCAGATTTTGGGACTCGAGACGATAAATATAACGTAATTTTATGGAATAAAAGTGTGTTTTTCATCTCCCCCGCTCGACTGCATTTTTTTTCTAATGACTTGAAACTATCACCTCCTCTTTTTGGCTGTCCCGTTCCAACCTCCTCCCGATTTCCATCCATAACTAAGTATGGCTGGGCAAACAAGTAAAGATGCTCAAACGGGACTCTCATTACCTTCCTAAAATATTAAACACTTTTGTTGCAAATTGCTATCTTAAATTCAATATTAAGTATGCTCCCACATCCCTTTTGTGCTTCCCCACCACACACTATAAGCAGCCGAGAAAAGGCCAAATTGTATGTAAGTATGTGTGGTCGAAATTCTTTGAGTTTTTGGTCTGAAACCGTTTAGTTTATTGCTAAAACTTAATTTTTGAGCAGTTTTAGCTTAGTTTATAATATCCAATACAAAATCAAGCTTAAAATTTCTCAAAAATTCAGCTTAGCAACAGACTAAACGGTTTCAGGCCAAAAATTTAAAGACCACTTGGACTTGAGGAACTCACGTTTATCTCAGAAAACCAAGACGTGATTTTGTCTTTCACTGTTTTTGTTTAGATTTGATTGCATTTTCAATGAGTCTCTTACGTGTTTATGCTTGGTGGACGTCAGTGTGACATGGGTGAAGTCGGCAACCCCTTTGATACAGAGGTCCAACTTGAGGGTGGAGGAGTTCCCGTTCTGACGGCAACTCCACTCCTTCCAAGTTCTCAGCTAGTCTGCCCCGGTTCCCACGTTTCTCTTCCTGTCTCATCGATTGCCTGTTTCCCTGGTTGTCACAGAAAAAACTATTGGGTCCGGGTTTCCCACAACCAGCCGGCCGTCAAACTGCATCGAACCCCTCTGCAGGTATTGTCTGTATTTTGTATTTTTTGTATTTTCATTCCCTCTGTATTTTCTGCAGGTATGGACATATGTGCCAAATCATATTGGCGCATGGTAGCTTTGAAGCTTGGGCCTAGCAGTCAGTAGAAATTTTTAATTAATTATGTTGGTAGTTGCGAAAAAGGGGGGGGGTGGGTCGGCCGCATAAACGCGACGGCTGCACATGGCTGGAAGGCAGTTAAGGTCTCAGTACCCGATATTTTTTGACCACACCCATGCTCTATATCTTCGCCAAAAAGTAGGCCAATTGGAGAAAGTCGGGGCAAGTCGATTTTAGTAGCCCCCTCTTAAGGTGCTAGTTCAGGTATTTGCAGCAAACTTTGAAAGACTGGAATTTACTCAATTCTTGGAGTTCAACGATAATTTTTATATCATTTTAAAGCTTGGAATGTGCTTGTTACAACTACTTAGAGTACAGCTGTCGCATTACATCTATTCGACTTGAACATGCGATAACAAGAAAACAATTTTTGAACATAGATTTCTCGAAGTGTGGGAAAGTTAAAGAAAAGCGACCCGTTCAGGCTTCAAAAGAAACGTCTTCTCGAGGGTTATGTTTTCTGAAATTGTTTAATGTTGAAGTAAGCCCAAGATTTAAAGAAAAAAGTAAATTTTGCCTGATTTTCGTCAAAATTTTTAATTTTGGACGCTTATTTCTCTCGAATAGAATACAAAACGCGAAACCATGAAAATTAACCCTCGGTAATCGCTCCAAAAATGCGTGTGCAAAGCCGTTTTATAATTGGTTGCACGAGTTGAGAGAAATCCGTGTTCAAAACAATCTGGTCGCGATTTTCGAAATTTCACGTTTTCGTTGCTGTGCTTAGGCAGAAATTACGCAGAGAGCTCTCCGTTGGACATAAAATGTTCCATAGGAGTACAAATGTGACAATACTGGACCGACGGACCAGTGCTGTTGAAGCTGTCGAAATCTTGCAATATTTGATTTTTCGAAAAATGGTCATTTTTGGACCTCGAAGACCAATTTTCGCTGTTATTGCTTATACCGTAAAAAATCGAAAAATACTGTCTCGAATGACTATAAGCTTGTCCATGTAGGGTGGCCACTGTGCAGGTTGTGTCGAATTAAAACAAATTTTTCCAAAACTGAAATTATCACACCGGGACTTTTCTAAAATGTTTTCTAGGCTACATGATGTAATTGTAGCAAATTTGAATGAATTTCAACGACAATTGCGCTTTTAAAGCCGAAAAATACACGAACCCAAACCAACACAGCACTTGAAGGTAGAATTCAGGGGCGCGTTGCAAAAGATTCTCCTAAGCCTAGGAGCGCTCCTAAGTTCAGCTTAGGTGCTCACTTAGGAGAATCGGGTTGCAAAAGACTCTCCTAAGCTAGGAGTGCTATCCACCACTCCTAACTTTTCTCCTAAGTTTAGGAGCAGCGCCAGCTAAACTTAGGAGAAATCTTTTGAAACGGGTTTAGGAGATCTCCTAACTTCCTCCTAGACAGCTCCCAGACATCCTCCTAGGTACCCTCCTAGGAGGGCACTTAGGAGAATCTTTTGCAACGCGGCCCTGGCCAATACATAATTTTGGCAAAACTGCGATTATCTTGTTTTGAACATCGATTTTTCAAAAACTCCAATGGATTCGAACTAATGTTGGCAGGATGCAAATTCGCCCTATTGCTGTGGGTAGTTTTCCTTGGGTTCGGCTGAAACGTTTCCAATCTCGAGAAAATTCAACGCAATGTTGAGAAATTTAGTGTCGCCGTGCATTTTGCGGTTTTTCTGAACCGTTAACAGGCACGGATCCAAATCCAAAAAACGTCGCACAGTCCAAATGTCCCCTATATTATAGCACAAAAAGAAGTTTAGGCTAATTCTGGAGTTTTGCGAAATCCATGTCAAATCCAAATCCACGATCTATATTTATCTCGTATGTCAGAAAAATAAGATATTTTGCAGTTAAGCATAACGAGCCAAATGTACACATTAAAAGCTTTAAAATGATTTAAAGATATCTTTCCATCTCCAAAAATTTAGAAAGTTATAGCGTTCCAAAGACCACTGCACAAAAGGATACCACCACCTTAAGGTGCTGGTATCGCTTTGTGTAAATTCGACCCTACAAGCTTCAATTCTTTATGAAAGTGGATGAAACTTTCCAAATACATTATTTTCGTGCTCTTTAACATTCTGAGACCAGTCCCGGATTTTTAGGTGCAAAGATAAGAAAGTTTTGGTTTTCGCCCTTATTCTCTCAGTACATAGTCGCTACACCCGATTGGTTGTTATGGCTGGAAAGAGGGAACCAAAATGAAGATTTTTGCTTTTACAGCTTTTGAGCTACCTCTAGTGGTTAAGGCAGTACAAGCCAAAAACTACTTTTGGGGTCAAAAAATGGTCATTTTTGAAGAAATCGGTTTTTTCAAAATTACTGCCAAACCTTACAGACAATTTTGGCTGATTTATACTCAATCGATACACCGTCCAATTGCACATTTCATTAATGTCTTATTCGCTGGTGTTCGTTGCTTTAAGCTGGAGAATTCGCCGATAAACCATTTTGGCAAAATTGCGATTATTTTGCTTTGAACATTGATTTCTCAAAAACTACCCAATGGATTCGCGTGATTTTGGGCTGAATGAAAATTCGCCCTATTGCGGAGGGACATTTTTCTTGGTTTGAGCTAAAACAGCTCCAGTTGTGAGAAAACTGAAAAGAAAGTTGCAAAATTTCGTGTTATCGCGCATTTGCCGGATTTTCTGGAGTATTGAGACTTGCGGAGCCAAATCCAAAAAAATGTCCCTCGGCCCACATGTCCTTCATGTCATGGCACAAGAAGAAATTTTGGCCGATTCTACAGTTTTGAGAAATCGATGTTCAAAAATTTTTGGTCTATATTCAGTGTGTCAGATGTCAGCATGTCGGAAGTTTTTTGCTATTTTTTGTCAATTTTTCTAGTTTCTTAAGCTCATGTTGATGTACAGATTATAAGCTTTAAAACGATGTATAAAGCTCTTTCCAACTCCCAAAATTGCGAAAGTTATAGCGTTTTGAAAAATCACCACAAAAGCACTGCACAAAAGGATACCAGCACCTTAAAAGGCTTAAAACTAGCGTAAACTACGTAGAATTGAGTAAATACCAGGTTGTCAGGTCAGGACTCCGAATTTCGTCTTGGTTTCTGGTTTTTGGTCCGCAGCTCCTCAAGTGCGGTCCTGCAATAAATTGCTGTTTTAAGCACGTCGACCTTGTGATAATGAGGCAAGAGGGTCAATAAAGACAGGGTTGGGTCGATCTGATAGGAGTGAAACTTTGGATGATCATGTGTGGATTTTCATTCAGTTAGGGTTTACTAAACTAAACACAGCTCTCCTTCTCAGAAATTATAAAGTATATATTTTTGGGAATTTTCAGGGAGTTTTTTGCAAAATGCAAGAGCCGGGATTCATATTTTTGTCATATTTTGCATACAAAGAGAAACGCAAAAAGTTCCATAAACTGCCTAGGTAGACATAGACCTTTTTAGGTAAAAATCACCGACGAAGCCGGAAAACTCTTGAAAATTCGTTTATTTTGGCAAACATTTAGGCACTTAAAAACTTTAGGCAGGAGAAAACAGCAGAAATGCCGGGAGGGCGTTTCGGTTTCCAGGAGGACTTAAAAATACTCGGGGTTAAACTAATCTCTGCAGTGTCTACGTCAAATCGCAATCAATATTTCCACAATTAAGATTAGGAATTAAGGAAGCTAGGCCCCCCGTGCATCTCTTTTTTAAGATTTACTTTTACTGTATTGTATTATATACATACGTTTGCGCGTAAACATTCAAAATGCTGTTTTTCTTGTTTCAGAACTGCGTCGTTAGTCATCACAACCAGAGTTCTGCCCCTGCGCCTCCGCCTTGCCTGATTTTCTGAGCGACGTCCTAGCGGAATTGTCTTCCGTGTCAGTGGTGCGCAACCTTCTTGGTTTTCGTCTTATATAGCACGACTGAAGCTCAGACAACTAGAATTGCCTTAGCTGCTACTGACTGTCAAACGCTTAGCTCTGCTCTATCTCTGGCTACTCAGGCGGAACCCCTGGCCCTGGTCCAATCATCCGTGGCATGCCAGGCTAGCGTGGAACTGCGAGGGGTTAAGCTGGAGCTAATTCAGGATTCGGCCACCCCGAAGTTAAGCCGGTCTCACCCTATCAGCTCCTGCTTCACCATGCGGCTACTGCTGTTTCCAACAATCCTTCAGGGGCCCCGCTGACCTAGTCCCCCATGCCCGCTGACTGTCCCCTTGCCCCAGTGATTCCCTACTTTCCTCGGCGGCCAACTCTGGTCGCCTCTGGGACATCCGCCTTTCTCTTAGAGCACTGTTCAATGGCCAGTGAAGAATGGCAAATGGTCGCCCTGCGATCGGTTTTTTTGTAGTATTCTTCTGTTATTTCATTTTTTCTCATTTTTGTATTGTTTTCATTCAATTCATGTTTCCTGTTTTCTTCAGCTGTCCCTTTCTGAAACCCATGATGCCATGGACTGCCTGGGCTGCGGTTCGCCTTGCCTCCCCCGGTTCAGTAATGACGGACCGATTGTCTGGTTTCGACCCGGCGAGCAGCTCATACCCACCAATGACCTGAAGGCAAAGTCTGGCAGTCCGAGAAAGAAACGGCGCACACACAAATATCGTGCCATTCTAATTATAATTTAATAATTAATTTGCTGAAACTGTGCTGTGAAACTGTGAAGAAGTACTAGTAATTGGAGTTTTCCATTCAGGAGTGCTTCTTTTCTGCAATTTTTTAAATTTATCAAAATTCTTTATTATTCATTATGCTACGGTTTAGACTTTAATTTCTTAATTAAATTCAGACCGAAGAGCAATTAAGGCTAATCATATGCTGCGGTTGGCCATGTCAACTTGCAGCATTAAACTTGAATTTCTTAATTAAATTCAGTTTTCTTATTTATATTCAGTGCGAGAGTTATTTTATGCTGCAGTTGACCAATTAATTCTTTCATCATATGCTGCGGTTGGCCATGTCAACTTGCAGCATTTAAACTTGAGTTTCTTAATTAAATTCAGTTTTCTTATTTATATTCAGTGCGAGAGTTATTTTATGCTGCAGTTGACCAATTAATTTTATCGTATGCTGCGGTTGGCCATGTCAACTTGCAGCATTAGACTTTCAGAGAGCAATTAATTCTAGGCTGCGGTTGACTAATTAATTTCTTAATCACATGCTGCCGCTGACCATGTCTGCTTGCAGCATTCCACATTAATTTTTTATTTAATTCGGTTCGGAGTGCAATTAATTCTTTGCTGCGGTTGCCCATGTCAACCTGCAGCATTAGACTTTAATCTCTTAATAAAATGTAGTCCGAAGCAGCAATTAATTAAATTAAACTAGCAGACTGAAACTAAAACAAGGATTCAATTTTTTAATTAAAGTCTGACCAAAAAATGTAGGGAGCGAAATTGTTTTGTTTATACTGAATTACCGGTACATTTTTACTGCAGCAATGTATATATTTTCTGAACCGTCATGGCATGAACTTTCATTTGGTTGAAAAAATTTTTTTAAAAATTAAAATTCATCAAAAGAAGCCGATTTTTTAAGTTTTGAAAGATCAGTACAAGCCAGGAACTAGCCGTTCGGTGGAAAATTAGCCCATGTCCCAGACATTTTGAATCCCGAATATCAGCAGATTTCGTCGAAAATTGCGATAGTTATTCAATTTTTTCGATTTTCAAAATCCTTTGATCTTTGCCGCTTTTCCAACTTTGACTTGCTATTATTCGTGACTCACTCAATGCAAAAATTTTTATCCCGCCTAAAGGCGGGATAGCTATTATCGAAACTGGAGCAAAGTGAACTGCATCAGCGCAACACTAAAATTTCGACATATGCTTATCATTGTGTATAGTTAGTCGTGCCGTTTTTGTGCAAAGGGGGCTTTGGCGAAAATGATTCGTTCCCGAATTTTTTGTCACTGCAGCTTATCGGAACCTAGACCACCAATGTGCGCTTAGTTACAAAATTGTATTTAGCAGCAATTTTAGAATTGAGCCCCCTCTCTTCTTATAAACTTTTATTTTGCATGCAATTTCTAACAGTTCCCCCTCTGGTTGAGACGAAAAATAGAAAACTTCGCACAAGCTTCGGCCATAATATGCAAATTAAGTGCTTAAACTTTCTTCAGTAATACATTTCGCTTCACACTATGCAGTTCGATGTTTTGTTGCTAATTCGAGAATGGTCAGAAAATCGTGCAGTACTGCAACCGACTGCAGTTACATATTTGCATCCGTTTGTTAATAGTTTTTTTATCCTGGTGCGACTGACAATGGCTGTGCAAAACATTGCAGCCAAATTTCTTGACTGGCCGTTGTCCTACCGTTGGTCTTGATGAAACTTGAAAATGTACGTCTACTGTGTTGTGAAGTGTTTCCACAAAATATCGTTCATGTGCTGTGTTACGTACATGTTCTTGAATTCGTACAACAGATTCCGCGTACATAGGATGTTGACTGGACACTGACCTCAAGCGTTATATATATAAGTTGTAATGTGGTAGTTGTTAGTTGTTCTGACTCCAGCAAACTCATAACAAAAGTATCGCAGATTGAAGATTTGACAGAAACAATTTGAATTAAGTTTTGGTTTTAGTGAGTTTGACTCATTACAAAGCACAGTAGATCTAACAATATCCAGCACTATTACAACTAAAACAAGAAGGACCCCTAAAAGGGTATCGTTCTGCAACTGAGCATAAAGAATGCATAAATTCACAGATTCCTTACTTCGTGGACGGACCGACAGTTTTGCAGGAATTCATGTTTTGTACAAGACTACTGGTTTGCCAGGGCTGCTTACTGTGGCAGCCATCGGTGACAATAGCTTGTCTTTTTCTGATTCAAAAACAGACTTTTGGCTAATCTTAACTGAAATATTAAGTGTTAATGGATTGTCACTCTTGTCGCGGCGTGCTTGTTGGAAGGATGGGACCGTCAGAGCGGCAGCACTGACCGATTCACCCTCCCAGACTGAGTTCAAATTCAACGCTATAAAACATGTTTATTCAGCAGTTGGAACTTTCTAAATGAGTAAGCCGGTTGCGTGGTCAAGTCGGTGAGGACATATCTGCACAGATCAGGCCGGCCAGGCCGGGTCAGCCGGTTACACCAACCAGGATTGTGAGCCCGGTCTGTCGGCCGGTAAATTTTCAACATCTACAGGCGTTCTGGAATGGCATTCTTTCGTCTATTAGTTCTAATGTTTTAATTAAGTTTAATAAAACTTCCAAATTGGTGGGTGCTCTTCTGTTGCTCGAAATTAGTCTTTTGTTTTCTTCCCCAAAAATATAGTTTGAACTATATCACTTTTGAAAAAAGGTATCTAAATACAGAAAACATAAACAGACTTTAACGTCGTCGCTTACACCGGATTGGTTGTTATGGCTGGAAAGAAGGCACCAAAATGAACATTTTAGCTTTTACAACTTTTGAGCTACCTCTAGTGGTTAAGGCAGTACAAGCCAAAAACGATTTTTGGGGCCAAAAAACTGGCCATTTTTGACGAAATCAGATTTTTCAAAATTACTGCCAAATCTTACAGACAATTTCGGCTTATTTATACTCAATTGATACACCGTCCAATTGCGCATTTTATTAATACCTATTCGTTGCTTTAGGCTAGGGAATACGCCGAAAAACCATTTTGGCAAAATTGCGATTATTCTGTTTTGAACATTGATTTCTCAAAAACTACCCAATGGATTCGCGTGATTTTCGGCTGAATGAAAATTCGCCCTATTGCGGAGGGTCAGTTTCCTTGGTTTGAGCTAAAACAGCTCCAGTTGTGAGAAAATGCATAGAAAGTTACGAAATTTCGTGTCATCGCGCATTTGCCGGATTTTCTGGAGTATTGAGACTTGCTGAGCCAAATCCAAAAACATGTCCCTCGGCCTACATGTCCTTCAAATCATGGCACAAGAAGAAATTTTGGCCGATTCTACAGTTTTGAGAAATCGATGTTCAAAAATTTTTGGTCTATATTCAGTCTGTCAGATGTCAGCATGTCGGCAATTTTTTGCTATTTTTTGCCAATTTTGCTAGTTTCTTAAGCTCACGTTAATGCACAGATTATAAGCGTGAAAGCGATGTATAAAGCTTTTTCCAGCACCCAAAACTGCGAAAGTTATAGCGTTTCGAAAAGTCACGACAAAAGCACTGCACAAAAGGATACCAGCACCTTAAACAGGGTGTCTTTTCCATTCATTAAAAACGTTCCACTCAATGCTGTGGGCTCAGTTTATGTTCTGTTGCGGAGACAAAAACTTGAAAGGGGTTGTCTATTTCTTCTTTTCTTTATGCCGTAGTAGGTAGTTTGAGCAAATTTCATTCAGTTTCGTTTCAATTTCATTCAGCAATTTCAATTCAGGCATTGAATAAACTGTGAACTGTAAATCCTCTGAAGATTTCTTGGCACATCAAAACAAACTACATCGAAATGGCAAGTTTAACCAAACATCTGCAGGATTTGAAATGGGGAGGAGAATTAATCTGCTGTGTACGTCTCCAAAAATCGGTATCCCAAATCAACCAAAAAGATTCTCTGGTATTCGGGAGTGTGTTCTGGAATCTCTCAAGCACGTTAGACTAGAACACCGGAAACAAGTGCTAAGCAGAAAAAGCAACGAACCAAATATATGTAAAGCAGGCAGCAGTAAACTGTTTGCTAAAATCAACTTCGGGATGATGCTCCTTTTAGGGGCCGGCTTGTTTAATTGGATTTTCAGGACCGCTTACGTGTCAGCTTTCATGTGATATATGTGGTTTTTCAAAATTTGCAAATCGATTTTTTCGAAAAATACCACTTTTTGACCCAAAATTTCGACAATACGAATCCAGCAAAAGTGGGTAAAATAACATTATCATAAAGTTTAATCTGAGCTGAATCCAACGATATAAAGTTTTCGTGGCTACGGTTTAAATTGCCCAAGCAATGAATTTTTAAACAATTTCCTATTTCAGCTGATTTCTGACAAGTTGTGCTATATTGTGCATTGATTTGCAGCAACTAGTGTAAACTAGCCAAAAACCGGCTAAAAAGCGAAATTGTTTAAAAATTCGTTGCGGGTGCAATATAAGTCGTAGCCACGAAAAGTTTATGTCGTTGGATTCAGCTCAGATTAAACTTTATGATAATGTTATTTTTACCCACTTTTGCTGGATTCGCATTGTCGAAATTTTGGGTCAAAAAGTAGTGTTTTTCAAAAAAATTGATTTTCAAATTTTGAAAAACCACATAAATCACATGAAAGCTGACACGTAAGCGGTCCTGAAAATCCAATTAAAACATTTTTGCATTGAGTGAGTCGCGAGTAATAGCCAGTCAAAGTTGGAAAAGCGGCAAAGATCAAAGGATTTTGAAAATCGAAAAAATTGAATAACTATCGCAATTTTTGACGAAATCAGCTGATATTCGGGATTCAAAATGTCTGGGACATGGGCTAATTTTCCACCGAAGGGCTAGTTCCTGGCTTCTACTGATCTTTCCAAACTTAAAAAATCGGCTTCTTTTCATGAATTTTAATTTTTTTAAAAATTTTTTTCAACCAAAAGAAAGTTCATGCCATGACGGTTCAGAAAATATATACATTGCTGCAGCAAAAATGTACCGGTAATTCAGTATAAACAAAACAGTTTCGCTCCCTACATTTTTTGGTCAGACTTTAGGGTCTAATTTTCATGGCTGAACAGTGCAATTGCTTTCACTTTCACTTCAGAGTGCAGTCACAACCATATACAACTATATAGTAATCAATACAAATCAAGTACCCTGTAAAATGTCCTTTACTATTTCTGTTCAGGACTTTCAATTTAGATTCAGATTTTTAAGTCGATTACAATTCAGATTTACTTTAAAAATTCTAGTTTTCACGTTAACCTGTAAGCTGTCTAAAATTAAGAGACTCAAGACAAAATGATCAAGGTGCTCTTGTCATAGTAATGAAAATATTGGCATGACCACTTTTAAAATTAAATATACGTTAGTATGTAGGAAATCACATTTGACCACTTTTAAAACTAAATATTCATTAGTATGCAGGAAGTCAAGAGTCTTCAGACGAAAAGTTAAATTTTCTTTTGTTCTTTACGGTCTATCCACCTTTCCTTTTTGTTGACTGCATTGGCTACTCTTGAAAAGTTTGTTTTTACTAGCTATCATTTTTGGGAATAAAGGTCAGTTAACTGTGCCTTCAATTAGAGTGGAGAAGCTTTTAGCATGTAAGCTACATGCGGTCAGTTTGATGTACCCTACACTGGGCTAGTTTGATTAGCAGCAGCTAGCCCTGTGTCGGTTACATCCGGTTAGTTGTTGTTTGCATTGCTAGTCCAGTGTCGGGTACACCCAGTCAGTTGCTGTTTGCCTTGCTAGCCTAGTGTAGTGTACACTCAGTTAACTGTCAAATGACAGCTAGCATAATGTGCAAACACTTGGTTAGCTTCACTAGCCTGGTGTAAGTTACAACGGGTTAGGCTTCTGCTAGCTGGCTGGCCTGATGTACCCTACAGCCAGTCAGACTAAGCTAAAGCTAACTGACCAATTGTGCCCTACAACCGGTCAGCTTAGCGTGCACGAAATAGCCCATTGTGGGGTACTAAAGGTTAGCTTTCTGCGGCGAGAATTTTGACGTATGCATAAATCTAAAAGCTCTTTTCATATTTTCGATTGACACTACTATGGTTTTCACATTCCCCCCCCCCCTCTTAAAAATGGCAGCATCTACAAAAACGGAAAATGCTACTAAAACAAGGCTGAGATTAAAGACAAACCACCATACAAAAATGCATATTGTATAAATAATCACAACAGAAATCAATAAAAATAACCAATACGTATGTCTAATAGTACTCCGGCTCTGCATAGTTCTTACGATCACTATATAAATTAACTTTCAACAAAATTTGCATGTAACTGATACAGAGGACCTGAGCATCCGTACAGTTACATAATTTCATGTCTTATTTCAAATTTTCCTTGAAGATAGCTTTCAGGGCAAGCTGTCCACGAAGGCCGTTCACGAAGGCTATCTGCTTCGCCAACGAACGTATTAGGCAACGTATAACATTGCTCGGTGTAGGAAAACTGCTCACCACCAAAACAGATGGATGCGGGATGCATATTGGAGAGAAAGTATTGTATTCCGTAAAACAAAACGGCTTCACCAGTGGCCTAAGCACAACAATCAGTTAAGGTGGCCTGTATGTCACAATGATTATGTGTTACAGCCACGGTGACCAACAAAGTTCCGCATAGTATGTGCGCATGTCATTTTAAGATTTCGCAAGCGGTATGAAACAACGGGTGTCCATGTCTAGCTGGCAAAAACACATATTCGCACACACAAACAAAGAGACATACACATGCATGCACGCACAAACGGCTTCAGGTATACTGGCCGGCCAAGTTCACATAAACCAAACATTTATACACACTCATACATAACGTCGTTCAGGCAGAATTAGAACTTTAACACAAGCAGCATTTATCCGAACCAATCGCTCGTTCATTCATCCTCAAATATACTGACACCTGTCATTCGGTCCCGCTGCACATGCTTGATGATTTGGTTACTGTGCACCTGTAAAGTCTTTCCACTAATGCTGTCCCTCAGTTCATAAATATCTGGAGATATCTGTCGCTTTATCTCATAGCCTGGTTGTCATTGTTCAAACCGAGGCCTCCTTCGCCTTGCCCTGATGGCTTTCAAAAGTACCCTATCGCCAATGACGAAAGTCGGCAAACCAGTATTTTTATCGTACTGCCGTTTCTGGGTTAGGTGCGCGGTATTCAAATGCTTCTTTACCTGCTTATATACTTTAACCATTCCCCGTTCCAACCTCTTGGTGTATTGGTGAGGTGTTGTTTTTCTACTACCGCTGTTCTCGGCAATTACTGAGGTATCTAACGGTAGGCGAGGCTGTCGACCGTATATTATTTCAAATGGAGTAAACTTAGTGGAAGATTGGGTGCAGGTTCTTAATGCCAGAGCAGCAAAAGGCGAATATAAATCCCAATCTGTAGCTCTACGGTTGGCATATGTGGACAAGATACCCTTTACAGACCGAATCGCCCTTTCCACCAACCCGTTGGACTGTGGATGCTAAACACCTTGCGGCACCTCAATTGTCTGGCTACCTGGCGAAGCATACTAGATGTGAAAGCACGGTCTTGGTCGGACACCGACGTGCGCGGACATCCATGCCTACAGATAATATCCTCCACGAAATGCTTTGCAACAATGGTACTATCCATCTTACGAGTGGGAAACAATTCAATCCATTTTGAAAAATAATAAAAAAACAAGTAGGTAACGATTCTTGGTTTTGGTCCGCGGTAAGAGTCCAACAAAATCGACTGCTATACGGTCAAATGACGCAGATGTCATAGACAATGTTTGCAATGGCGCTTTTCGACATTTTCATGTTTTGAATTGCTGACACTCATCACTCGAGCGGCACCAAGCTATTACATCTTGCCTCAGGCGTGGCCAATAATACCGAGGTAGCAGTCGACCCACTGTTTTGAAAACACCAGTGTGGCCGGACGGTGGATACTCATGAGCCTGACGTAATATGTCTCGCTGAAGAGTTGCAGGAACAACAACTCTCGTGGCCCTACCCTTCCAAAAGCGCAACAATATGCCATCCTGAATGACAAAATCTTTAATATTAACACCTCGTGGAAGTTCCTCTGGTGGATTTAATTTTTGTAAGTTCCTCAATATCGGGCGGCAAAAGTCATCTCCTAGTTGCTCTTGTTGTAATTTGGAAGGCGTGAGCGTTCCATCGAAGGGTATATCGACAACAAAAACACCCTTACCGGCGTTCGCTATAGGGGACCTGCACGTCCCAGCATTACCCGTATTCAGCTTACTTACCAGAGCCCTTGACAAGGCATCTGCCACTGCATTTTGTTGCCCAGGTTTGTAGTTTATCGTCATATATCCGTCATACACTTGAAGAGCCAGCGACCAAGGTATCAACCTATTAGAATGTGTACGAAGAGACCGTAACCAAAATTGGATTCAACCCGGGCTGAGCTCAACCCAGTTTTGATAACATTGGCCCCTGGTTGTTCTGACCATATTGGTTTGGGTGACCATCCTGAGGCCGATGCTATCAAGCATCTCAGATTGGTGTTGAAAACGTCGACCCAACGTTATTAAAACAGGGTTGATTAAATCCGCGGCCAATGTTATGAAAAGTGGGTTGAGTTCAACCCGGGTTGAATTAATCTTTGGATTCAACCCTGAAAGTTTGGTGGTGGCTAAACCCCGATGGTCTTTTATTTTGGCATAAAAAATGAAAATTTTTTGTCTCCAGAGGGGGCCCCCCATAAAAGGTTGGGGGGGGGAGCCTCCCCCACGCCAAATCTCCGTTACACCTATGGTTGTGACCCATGCTACGTGTGTTCTAGCGCCCTAGACCCGTCCTCCTCCCCGTTGTGTGTAGGGAAAGCGAGACCGAGCAAATATGGACGTATATACAGCCTGTGATGAACTGATGAGACCTTGACCATGACATGAACTGTACGCTACAATGAAATGTCCAAGTGCATCCATCAAGTATAGGGAGGGAAGTTTAAAATGAGGCTGCTGAGTGCTGGACAGGAAAACGAAATTTGAAAACAATTAGAAAACAATTAGAAAAAATTTCGAATTAATTTCTAATTGTTTTCTAACTTGGAAAATAATTAGAAAACTATTAGAAGAATATTGTTTTCTAATAGTTTTCTACATTAGAAAACAATTAGAAATTAATTAGAAAACAATTAGAAAAAATTTCATAACTGTAGAAAACAATTAGTAATCAATTAAAAAAATTAATTTTTTCTAATTGTTTTCTAGAAATGGGCTTCGTGTGGGTTGGGGGGGGGCTTTTAAGTCCGGGGGAGGGGGCCCCCGATAGGTGTAAGGTGGGGGGGGGGGGGGGGGGGGGGTAGCCCCCCCAAAGCCTTTTGTCAACCCTCCCCCAAAACTTTTTTGGGGGGGGACGTCCCCCCCCCCCCAACAGGGGGGGGGGGGGGGTAGTCGCGCCGAAGGCGCGAAAAATGGCCAAAAATTGGGTATTTTTGGGTAAATTTTGAAAAAATTTTCAAAAATGTCCAAATTTTTGGCTTAAACTGTTTATTATTATGAGAGATACACGTTTTTAACTGTATTATGGATCCTATTACTCAATATTGACCTTATTTTGGACTTGGAAACATGTTGGCAATCAAGTTTTTGAGTTTAAAACCACTGTCTAATGTTAAAATTACTTTATGGTTAGATGTTTTTTATCATTAGAAACGGCTGAAAATGCGATTTTTGGCATAAAAAATGAAAAATTTTTTTGGGGGAGGGTTGGGGGGGGTCCTGGGGGGGGTTGGGGGGGGGGTCGCCAGAGGGGGGCCCCCCCAGAAAATGTTTGGGGGGGAGCCTCCCCCACCCCCACACTCCGGTACACCTATGGGGCCCCCCCACCCAAACCCAAATCCCTGTTACACCTATGATTCGGGGGGGGGGGGGTAGCCAAAATTTGTGGGAGGGTATATAAGTCAAAAAATCTTTGGAGGGGGGAAAGTTGGTCGAAAATTTTGGGGGGGGATCCCATCCTCCCATATGTAGGTGTACCTTGAGATTAGAAATCAAATCGTTGGGGAGGGGCATAGGTGTACCAGGCTACAGTTTGCCCCCTGTGAGACCCCCCACGGAGAGGCCAGACCCCCCCTCCCCCTACCCGACCTCAACTACTCCCCCCCCCAAGCCGAGCTCAAACCCCCTCCCCCCCTAAAATTGGGTACAAACCAGTTTAAATATGCTAAATTTTTTTATATTTTTTTTTTCAATTTTTGAATCTTTTTGTTAAAAATTATAAAAATTGGCTATATATGTCATATAAAGAGCTGAAGATGGTTATTTATAGCAATTAAAAGCTAATATACGCAATTATGAACCACAATCTCGGCTAATTTAGGCATATTTTAGCACAAATTTGTCAATTTTCAAGCCCTATTTTCGCATACGAAAACTATTGACAGAAGCTTTTGAGTATGTTTAATGTACTGTACATCGAAAAAGGAGCATTTTTAGCTAAAAAAACTTGGGTACAGTTTAGGGGGGTCCCCCTCCCCCAAATTTCGGATTTTGGTGGGGTCCCCAGAGCAGGGTTTTTTTTTTCAAAACGGCCAGTGGGCATTTTAGTGGGCAAACTTAGGATTGAGTGGGCAAATTTAGAGATCGGTGGGCAAAATTTCAAAATTTTGCTAAGCGATTTTTAACCTTAATTTTAACTTTGCTTTAATTAATAATGTGTTTTATTCCATACTATCGAATTTCCTGTCGTTTTCTTTAGTTGTGCCTTAAGCAATCTTAGTTTTTATACAATGCAGGGTTCTTATATATAAAAATTAAAAAATATCAAAACAACAGCAGGGGGTCTGGGGGGCGCAGCCCCCCAGAAGCTGAACGAATTTTTCAAATTTTGATATTTTTGCACATGTTTTGAGTCATAGTTTCGATTTTCTGCACTTGCATTTTTCTATAAATACATCTTTTTACAAATACAAATTTTGCAACATTTCTAGGAGACATATTATTCAGAAATAGACAATAAGTGAAGTGAAGTAAAGCTAATCAAGTTACAATTAAACAGTGACACAGGAACCCCAGCGGAGGGGTCTGGGGGGCGGCAGCCCCCCAGAAAAAAATTGAAGATTTTTTGAAAATTAGCAATAAAACCGTAATAGAAATGTTCACTTCTTTTACCTCAGTGGTCCAATTTTTCAGTGGGCAAACTGCTGGGCAAACTTAAATTTGAGTGGGCAAACTTTTAGCCGAGTGGGCAAATGCCCCCAATTTTGCCCAAAAAAAACCGTGCCCCAGAGCCAAATTTGGACCTTCTACTCCCCCCCCAACCCAAACAGGTGGTACACCTACGGGGAGGGGGTAGCCGAAATTAGGGAGGGTGGGATCAGCCGGTTTGAGTTGGGGTACTGGGGTGGGGTCCGGACAAACCGACGGTGGGGGGGTAAAAAATTTTTCGGTCAAAAATTTAGAAAAAATTCGCGAATTCGCTGAGAAAACGTTATTTCCAACTAAAAATCAACAATATTTCTTCATTTTTGCTCATTTATTCGAAAAACTTGAATTTTTTGCAAACAAATTAGAATATTTGCAAAAAAATTCGAATTTTTACTAATTTGGAGGTAAAATTTTCAAAATTTTGAGGGTGGGGTCTTGAAAATTTGCGTGGGTGGGGTCTGGGATTTGGCTATTTGTGTGTGGTGTGGGAACTTTTCCATTTGTTGGGTGGGGTCAAATTACAGTTATCATGCATTCATGCGTTATATATATATATATATATATATATATATATATATATATATATATATATATTATGTAGTGTGCGCGCGATAGCGCCCCTACATAATATGGGTATAAAGGCGTTTGCGCGGCCCCCCTGGAGACCGTGTTGGCCTGGTGCCAGCTAATTAGAGGTCCGGGAGTGGTAAAAAGGTTACCATCGTAAACAACTCGAGTAGTACTACAAGTACCACCATACTTTTGGTTCGAATTCGAAACTTCGAATTTTTGCACTAGGCGATAGTTACCGTGCGTTTGTTTTTTTTTTTTTCTCGGTGAATAACGCTTATTGGAAATGCATTTTACGGCTAAGTGTTGGAACGATGTGGGCATTTTGGCACCATACTACTATTATATGTTGGTAGACAGGATCCCCCCATGCTACCTTTTTTTGGTCATTTTGGCACCTGGCCAATTTTGGCTCTGTGCCAAGGTCCCAAAGTCGGACTTTTCGCTATTTTTCGCAAATATTGGTCACAATTTTCTAGAAGAGGTTAGAAGCTGGAGAGGTCTAGTATCTTTTGTTGAAAACTACCAGTAGGGGTGCATAAAGTAACGAGGGGGATTTTTTAATTTTGCTCCCTAGCTCTCAGGAGATGGGCCCAAACTTTGCATTTTTTTGGCCTGTTTGGGCGAAAAGTTTCTAAGTCCCACTTTTACTAGAAATGGCCTAAAAGTCACTAAAAATGGCGTTTTTCGGCCTCGGGGTGGTCCCCATATATAGTAAATCGGGGTCGCTGAAAACGATGAGCATACTGCTGAGGTCGGTGGATGTGACCCCTGACCCACAGCGCCCACCCACAGTGGGTCCGGTGTGGGTCAAAAATGAAAATCTTCAAAAGTGGTCAAGTTTGGTATCAAATGAAAGCCCTTGGCGAGGCGATCAACTTTTGTCATTATGCCACCCACAAAAAGTGGCCCCACCGAGCTGTGGGTGGGTGCCCCACCCACAGTGGGTCCGGTGTGGGTCAAAAATGAAAGTCTTCAAAAGTGGTCAAGTTTGGTGTCAAATGAAAGCCCTTGGCGAGGCGATCAACTTTTGTCATTATGCCACCCACAAAAAGTGGCCCCATCGACCTGTGGGTGGGTGCCCCACCCACAGTGGGTCCGGTGTGGGGACAAAAATGAAAGTCTTAAAAAGTGGTCAAGTTTGGTATCACAAGAAAGCCCGTGGCGAGGCGATCAACTTTAGTCACTATGACGCCCACAAAAAGTGGTCCCCATCGACCTGTGAGGGGTGCCCCACCCCACAGTGGGTCCGGTGTGGGTCAAAAATGAAAGTCTTCAAAAGTGGTCAAGTTTGGTATCAAATGAAAGCCCTTGGCGAGGCGATCAACTTTTGTCATTATGCCACCCACAAAAAGTGGCCCCACCGACCTGGGGGTGGGTGCCCCACCCACAGTGGTCCGGTGTGGGTCAAAAATGAAAGTCTTCAAAAGTGTTCAAGTTTGGTGTCAAAAGAAACCCCTTGGCGAGGCGATCAACTTTTGTCATTATGCCACCCACAAAAAGTGGCCCCATCGACCAGAGGGTGGGTTCCCCACCCACAGGGGGTCCGGTGTGGGTCAAAAATGAAAGTATTCAAAAGTGGTCAAGTTTGGTATCAAATGAAAGCCCTTGGCGAGGCGATCAACTTTTGTCATTATGCCACCCACAAAAAGTGGCCCCACCGACCTGTGGGTGGGGTGCCCCACCCACAGTGGGTCCGGTGTGGGTCAAAAATGAAAGTATTCAAAAGTGGTCAAGTTTGGTGTCCGATGAAAGCCCTTGGCGAGGCGATCAACTTTTATCATTATATATACCACATCCAAAAAGTGGCCCCATCGACCTGTGGGTGGGTGCCCCACCCACAGTGGGTCCGGTGTGGGTCAAAAATGAAAGTCTTCAAAAGTGGTCAAGTTTGGTATCAAATGAAAGCCCTTGGCGAGGCGATCAACTTTTGTCATTATGCCTCCCCCACCCACAGCCCCCCCCCTGGTCCCCCCCGGTGTGGGTCAAAAATGAAAGTCTTCAAAAGTGTTCAAGTTTGGTGTCAAATGAAAGCCCTGGGCGAGGCGATCAACTTGTTGCATTATGCCACCCACAAAACGTGGCCCCATCGACCTGTGGGTGGGTGCCCCACCCACAGTGGGTCCGGTATGGGTCAAAAATGAAAGTCTTTAAAAGCGGTCATGTTTGGTATCTAATGAAAGCCCTTGGTGAGGCGATCAACTTTTGTCATTATACCACCCACAGAAAATGGCCCCTGCGGCCTGCGTTTTGATCGGGAGCATATATAGTAAAACGCTCGACTACGCTCGTTTCAATGGGCATATCGCTGAAACCGACGGAAGTGACCACTGGTCACTACAGCCTTATTGGGCCTATTGACCGCTGGTCAAACGGCCCAAAACTGCGTTTTTCGGCGTTTTGGTAGGGGGCATATATAGTAAATCGACTACGCTCGTTTCAATGGGCATATTGCCGAAATTGAGGGAAGCAATCGCCGAAATTGAGGGAAGCATGCGACCTGTGGTCACTACGGTTTATGGGGCCTATTGACCAGTGGTCGAACCCCCTAAAACAGCGTTTTGCGGCGTTTTGGTTGGGGCATATATAGTAAATCCACTACGCTCGTTTCAGTGGCATATTGCCGAAATCGAGGGAGTGACCAATGGTCACTACGGTCTATGGGGCCTATTGACCAGTGGTCAAACCCCTTAAAACAGCGTTTTTCGGCGTTTTGTTGGGGGCATATATTGTAAATCGACTATGCTCGTTGAGCATGGCACTGTTCAAGCTCCTTGTATCCATTACCGCATTGCTGGAAAGGGATCCTTTAAAATGACAGAAGGACAAGAAATAAAAATGCTCCTCTGGAGCATGAAAAAGTAATATGGGTGATGGTGAGGTTGCAAAATCAAGAGAGGACTAGTCTTTAAAATGCTTAATATGGGGCTAGGTTAAAAAATAGAAGAGGACTAGGTTGTGAGCGAATTAATATGGGCACAGCTTCGCCGAACAACCCATATTCGCGGGATTTCACGTTTCGTCTTAGCTTAGAGCTATCAATGTCAGTCAATAAAAAATTTAAGCAGTTGAATACTCATCGAATATATATAGCTGTTTGCATGTACTGTTAGACTAGCTGCTAGGAATATATACGTAAATTATCATTTTGTTGTGTTGAACTACCGCAGGCTCTAACTACTAGGAGAGGTCTAAGGATATGATGCTAAAGCTATTGGTCCAAGTCAGGAGGAAATAGAAGATCGTGGGAGAGTCCTAAATTATTCTTGAATATACGTTTTCCGTAGAAATGGATACGTAAAATGCGCTGGTTAGTATGAAGCACTTATCGAAGAAAACGTTTGCTAAAATAAAAGTTCGAATAAAGCTCGAGCACATACCGTAGCTGTGGGTTATTTATGAACTATACACCAAATGTATCGTGGATATGCATAATAATTTACATTTACAAACCGCGGGAATATGGGTTGTTCGGCGAAGCTGTGCCCATATTAATTCGCTCACAACCTGTCCTCTTCTATTTTTTAACCTAGCCCCATATTAAGCATTTTAAAGGATAGTCCTCTCTTGATTTTTGCAACCTCACCACCACCCATATTACTTTTTCATGCTCCAGAGGGTATTTTTATTTCTTGTATATATATATACAAGTAGGAAAATATGTACTCGCAGTCGCATGTAAAATGCAATATGAGCTATGAGGGTCAACATTTAAATGCATGTCAAGGACCAGATTTAAAACGTCTATCTGTAGACAGATCTGAATCGGTAAAGGACAAGATGTAACTCGCTAATATGAGCCGCTACGTTTCTCTTGGGCTCATATTGTCGCATGACTGCCGTGGTTTCAACTTCGGCTTAACACCAGCTGACACCATACCATTTTGCCTACAGACTTTTTCTTTTTATTTCTAAGTCTTTGACCAAATCATCACCGTTTTGCGTAATATCAATAGCTTCATATGTAATGTTTCTGGTTACAGATGTCCTGCCTGAATCTAATTTTGCCAGCTCCAAACACCGAATTTAAGGTATCTGAACACTTTATACAGCTAAAGTTCTCCCCTTTACAGTTGAATTGAGTGAGCATATATTTGGCATATACCAGTTTAGAAACACTGAAATACTAGAAACAAATGTATAAAGCTCTGTAAACCGGTATAGTCTTCGCTATCGGCTCACTGTACAGAACATTTATACAACAAAATACACAACTGTGCTTATCCACGGTATCTAGTACGATTGACTTTACTTATTGTATAAAGAGCACAGTATGTCAGGACAATTATGCATACGTATATGCGAATTTGAAAAGTGCAAAAGAGTTATATAACCTCAACTTAGTATCCTCGCGTCAATATGAGCCTAAGAGAAACGTAGCGGCTCATATTAGCCAGTTACATCTTGTCCTTTACCGATTTAGATGCTGGCTCATGTATTAGATGCTTTAAATCTTGTCCTGACACATTTGACACACTTGACAC